>VZRU01003887.1:125977-144234 GCA_013398155.1 Pedionomus torquatus | reverse complement strand
TGAACAATGACTCTCAAGGGTAACTTATTTTTAATAAACCATTAATTAGATGATGGGATGTAGCCATGCAGTTAGTCTACCTAGTCCACAGAATGTGTCCAGAAGGAAGGTCCCCAAACACACTGTTTGACTGCCAACTAACTCTTGAAGTTCCAAAAAAGTCTGTATGTATCTCTGGTTTCCTTATGGGCTTTCTCTGAAAATGTCTACTCCTGAACTCTTCATGAGATCAGAAATGATATTGCAAAGTACCTGCTTAGACCTTTCTCTGCACTGACCATCTGCACAGACAGCTTTAGCATACCTGCTCACTGCACAACTGTCAGACAAAACGCTGCAGATTTTTATAATTTTTTGTTTAAACCCAAAGTCAGTGCATTCACCCCGGATGAGACAGGCTCAGGTTCCACTAAACCCTCTGCCTGAGGGTATTTGCATCCCAGTGTTCAGCTGCAGACTACATAGGTGAAAGTTTTTCTGAATGTTTTTATAGAATCATAGAATAGTTTGAGTTGGAAAGGGCTTTTAAAGGCCATCTAGTCCAACTCTCCTGCAATGAGCAGGGAGATCTTCAAATAAATCAGGTTGCTTGGAGCCCCATCCAACCTGGCCTTGATTGTTTCCAGGAATGCACAAGATCAAGAAAAGAAAACTCTTCTGTTATGGAGGTAAAATCCAGTCAGAGTCTACCACCTCTCCGGGCAACCTGGGCCAGTGTTTCACCACCGTAGGTGTAAAATTTTTTTCCTCATGTCTAGTCTGAATCTACCCTCTTTTAGTTTAAAATCAGTATACCTTGTCCTCTTGCAACAGCTAAAAGGTTTGTCTGTTTATCCCTGGAGTCTTCTCTTCTCCAGGCTGAACAACCCCAACTCTCTCATCTTGTCCCCACAACAGAGGTGTTCCAGCCCTCTGATCACTTTTGTGTGCCTTCTCTCAACCTGCTCCAACAGGTCCATGTATTTCCTTTGCTGAGGACTCCAGAGCTGGACACAGTACTGCAGGTAGGATCTCCCCAGGGTAGTGGGGTAGAATCACTTTCTGAAACATNTTCACCCCGGATGAGACAGGCTCAGGTTCCACTAAACCCTCTGCCTGAGGGTATTTGCATCCCAGTGTTCAGCTGCAGACTACATAGGTGAAAGTTTTTCTGAATGTTTTTATAGAATCATAGAATAGTTTGAGTTGGAAAGGGCTTTTAAAGGCCATCTAGTCCAACTCTCCTGCAATGAGCAGGGAGATCTTCAAATAAATCAGGTTGCTTGGAGCCCCATCCAACCTGGCCTTGATTGTTTCCAGGAATGCACAAGATCAAGAAAAGAAAACTCTTCTGTTATGGAGGTAAAATCCAGTCAGAGTCTACCACCTCTCCGGGCAACCTGGGCCAGTGTTTCACCACCGTAGGTGTAAAATTTTTTTCCTCATGTCTAGTCTGAATCTACCCTCTTTTAGTTTAAAATCAGTATACCTTGTCCTCTTGCAACAGCTAAAAGGTTTGTCTGTTTATCCCTGGAGTCTTCTCTTCTCCAGGCTGAACAACCCCAACTCTCTCATCTTGTCCCCACAACAGAGGTGTTCCAGCCCTCTGATCACTTTTGTGTGCCTTCTCTCAACCTGCTCCAACAGGTCCATGTATTTCCTTTGCTGAGGACTCCAGAGCTGGACACAGTACTGCAGGTAGGATCTCCCCAGGGTAGTGGGGTAGAATCACTTTCTGAAACATGAAATACTGAACTAATTCACTCTACATCTTTTTCCATTCTGATACCAGTCTTATTTTCAGTAAACACTTCACACACAGTATCTAGCATACAGATATCAGTACAAACCAAATTAAGTTCTCTTCCTCCCAGCTAAGCACAATATCTTTCAGCTTATGAAAATTGGGATATCTACTGCAGGAAAGCTCGCAAGCCCTTGTTCAGGTGTAACAGGGTTGCTGGACTATTCCTCTGACATGCTTAGGCTTCACTACTTAAATGTTTCACTACTTAAATGCCCCTCTGTCCTCTAACATACTATAGACACCCTACATATCTAATCCATGATCACTGGACAAATACAAACACAAAAAGTATATTCTGTAACACTAAATTCCTTTGAAACTCTAAGAGTTGGGCCAGACCTACCAGATTATTCCTGTATAGTAAAATTAAGCAAAGAGATATGATCCTTATTCAGCAAACCCTCAAAATTTTTAGAATGTTTCCTTTAGTTTTCTTCCATCTTGAGCATTGATGGTATTTTCCCTGCCAAGGAATCATGAGTCTCCTAATCAGTGTCCCATCCACACGCTCATACAACCCACTTTACAAACAAATTCCTCAGAAACAGCCTTGGATCGACTGACACAGAAAAAAAAATAAAAGGAAAACTTGAATGTGCCTCTTTTTAGCTTTTTGTCATGTTGGATAGATCAGTCGTATGTCAAGCAGAAAATACTATACCCCATCTCACCATCAGATATCTGAAGACTGTTCCTTCCTAATGTGAATGTGCTGAGCTAAGAAACAGCTCACAAGCAGGGTGAAAAGTGCAGAGATCATGCTACCCAGTTTATTTATACCTATTTGGTGTTATTTAAATTCCTCCTGGTTTACAGTCATTAAAGTGAGAACAGAACAGAGAGCATACGAAAAAGCATTCCCTTTTTACTGCAAGATAGACATCTCATTGGTACCCCAGAGGCCTCTTTGGCATCTCACTGGGACATTGCAATAAATGCAACTTAGACAAATTAAGCTATGTAGGTGGACTTGCCTTATCACCTCCAAGTGTGACCTGAGAAGCTGTGACCCCTTGTTTCCCTGCTAACAACTATCATTGACTTTGTGTGCAAATAGAACAACTGTTCAGTTCTTAATGCCCTTTGATTTGTTTTATCGATACGCACTGTTCACTGGGAACCCTTAAAATGATATTGAGAAACTCAACATTAGGACTGAGCTCAGTGTTGACCCTGCAATGGAAAACTGGATGTTATGAAAACCTGCCTTTTTCCCATCTGAATGTTAAAAACTCACAAGACTTGGAAAAATAAGATTGCTATACTTGTTCCCACGTCCACTGAAAGGGTAACCTTACTATGTACAGCCCAACAGGAGGTAAGGACAGACAAAACAAACCAAGAAAATTACTGTCATGTTTGCTATTAAGGGAGTGGTCCTTGCAGCAACCACAGAACTTCTAGCAGCACCAAAGGAAGAAGTGCACACTCTTTGATTCATTCCTACCCTGATCTGGGTATTTTCTAACCACAGAGTTTCTACTCGCATCATAGTCTCTGTTTTACAACTTGTAGATACCACAATGTTTCTTTGAGACTTCATTTACTTTGATTATCTTGATTATCAGCTTTCTAAGATTAGGATTGTCTTTAATGCTATAAACATACAGTATTTAATTTAGAGGGGCTGAGTACCACTGTAACACATTTCTTAATAATAGAAACTGCCTATAGCTACCTTTGGGTAGCAGAAGGATCCTTTCTTCTTAAGCAGCAACTATCCAATGGGCAAAACTTCAAACTCTGTTGCCCTTCCACCTGGGAGATTTTACAAAGTGAAAGTAATATAGGGTTTCAAACTAACTCAGACTGAAATAAATCTTCACTTCCATTGGTTGTTTTCATCATAAGTTTAATTTAAACTCTCATAAGTTTGAACGTTTTAGAAGGAAGAATTAGATCCAAGTTTTCAAAAGCCACTTTGTCTATTTATTTGCCTTAAAAATTCAGTTTGTTACCTGACTTCATTGTTAGTATGCTAATTACTTAGACAACATCTTTGAACAATGCTTGGAGGATTTGGTTTTATTCAAAAGCAGATGTGTGTTTGCCTTAATGCTTTATATTTCTTTGGGGAGTTTTCAGCTGGAACATAATTCCTGTTCAGTTTGAAATCACATTTGTTAATTTTTTACTCAACTAAGCCACAGCAGGGAGAAAACAGCTGCTTACATAAAAAACAAACAAAACCAGAAAATATGATGTATATAACTGGGAGTACATGGTTATTAAAGCAGGTCAATAAACTTTCTATGAAGAGAGATTCTGGAAATTTCATTTTGTATTTACTATCCCATGTGAGTTGCCCTACCCAGATCAAAAGGCAGAAAAGAACCATGTGCCAAAATTATTAGGTAAAAACCAATGGCTTCAAAAATTTCTGAAGGTCATTAGGATACAACTGATTAATTGTGCCTTCAAGCAATGATACAAACGACCATGTTTTGATGGCTCCAAATTCATCCCTGCCTTTCACAAAATATGGGATTACCTGTCCATGCTCTTCTTCCCAGGTCGTGCTTCAGGCAGTGGAGAGAGAATGTCTCCAATTCTGAGTATAACATAGTTACTCCCTCTCACCAGTCAAGTATTATTTATTTCTGTGGAATCATTTTGTCACATACCTTCCCAGTTACAGCCTGCATGCTTTTCTAGAACCCGCAGTGACCCTGGCTATTTCAGTCACAATAGTCCCGTATAACCCCAGTCAATCATTGCCCATGCCTGTGCTAATTAATTGGAGGTGCCCAGGAACACTAAAGCCAATCAACATGGCCATACATGTTCAGCACAGGGCAATGAAGATGCTCAGGAAGTTTGAGCATGTGAAATACCAGGAGAAACTGCAGGAGGTGGGTTTCTTCAGTCTGGAGAAGAGAAAGTTCATGGGTGATCTTATCGTAGTCTTATTGCAAAGTGTTAAGCTACCAAATGAATGTGTGTAACAGATAGAGATTCTCTTTTTTTCTCAGGGGAGCACAGCAGTACAAAAGGCAAGGAACACAAGCTGCAACACCAAAAACTCTGACTATCTCTAAGGGGGAAAATAACAACATCATGAGCATGGTCAAATTTATGAAAAGGGTCCAAAGAAGGGGTAAGTGTACATCTCTGTTCAAATTGTAACTTGAAAGGGCCCTGAGCAAACTGGTCTTAACTGGCCTTGCTTTGGACAATGGAGTCAACTTGAGAAGTGCAGATGCCGTTTCTAACTCCAGTTATTTTGTGATTCTCGGACTGCATGATTATTTGTCCTTGAAGCATCGCAGAAGCTGCTTCACTGTTGGACAGCAGAAATTGGAAAAGCTTGAGTTATATTTAAATAGGATGTACCGTACTGATTGTGTGCCAAGACACACTCTTTTAGCATTCAAATTAACATGATATTTGGACCTACTGTTTGTCCTCTCCCTCACTACAGATATAGAATCACAGAATCCTAGAACGGTTTGGGTTGGAAGGGACCTTACAGGTCATTTAGTTCTAAAATCCTGCCATGGGCAGGGACACCTCCCACTAGATCAGGCTGTTCAAAGCCCCATCCAGCACCTCCAGGGATGGGGCACCCACAACTTCCCTGGACAGCCTGCTCCAGTGTCTCACCACCCCAAAAGTGAATATGAGGTACATGACTGAAAATTGGGAGCATGATTGTTGAGAATAGGCTTAAGGCGCAGTTTAACTTACTGACGCATAAATGAATTCTCCAAAGCAGGATCATTCTTATTGCTAGAGTTTCCACTTCCCTGACACTCAGCCCTACTTTACCTATAAATATTAAAATGATTAAACTAAACATTAATAACAAAATAATTCAGTGTCAATAATGCTAAGAATTGTATCATGCAAATACAAACACACAAATCATGGAATCATTATATTGGAAAAAGCCTTTAAGATCATTGAGTCCAACTGTAAACCTAATGCTACCAGGTCTACCACTAAACCATGTCCCCAGATACCACATCTACATGTCTTTTGAATACCTCCAAGGATGGTGACTCAGCTACTTCCCTGGTCAGCCTGTTCCAATGCTTGACAACCCTTCTGGTGAAGAAATTTTTCCTAATATCAAATCCAAACCTCTCCTGATGCAACTTTGAGGCCATTTCCTCCTGTTCTATCATTCATTATTTGCAAAAAGAGACCTATCATCACCTTGCTACAACCTCCTTTCAGGTAGTTGGGGAGAGCGAGAAGGTGTCCTCTCAGCCTCCTCTCCTCCAGAAAAAACAACCCTAGTTCCCTCAACCACTCCTCATAAGACTTGTTCTCAGCTTTGTTGCCCATCTCTGGACACACTTGGGATTCTCAATGTCTTTCTTTTAGTGAAGGGCCCAAAACTGGACACAGCATTCAAGGTAGTTCATTCACCAGTGCCAAGTGCCAAGTGTGGGGGAACAATCACTTTTCTAGTCCTGCTGGCCACAGGATGCTGTTGGCTGCCTTGGCACACTGCTGACTCATTTTCAGATGGCTGTAGACCAATATCCACAGGTCCTTTTCTGCCAGGCAGCTCTCCAGCCGCTCTTCCACAAGCCTGTAGTGCTGTATGGGGTTGTTGTGACCCAAGTTGAGGAACTGGCACTTAGTCTTGTTGAACCTCATATCATTGGCTTCGGCCCATCAATCCCACCTGTTCAAATCCCTCTGTAGAGCCTTCCCACACTCAAGTAGATCAACACTCCCACACAACGTGATGTTGTCTGCAAACTTACTGAGGGTGCACTCAATCCCCTCATCCAGATCATTGATAAAGATATGAAACAGAACTGGCTGCAATACTGAGTCCTCTGTAACACCACTTGTGACCATCCACCATCTGGATTTAAATCCATTCACGACAACTATTTGAGCCCAGCCATCCAGCCAGTTTGTTATCCAGGAAAGCATATGCTTTTCCAAGCCATGAGCAGCCACTTTCTCCAGGAGAACACTGTGGGAATTGATGTCAAAGGCTTTATGCAAAACTCTGAAGTCATGAAATGAGATATTTCAGCAGTTATCAGCACATTAAATTATGATATGAAGAGCAGCAATGCAAAAGAAAACAGCTAAACAAGTAATGCCAGATCTTTATCATCTAGCAAAATCAGGGTAATGGAGAGATGATATCTGTGGAGTACTGCACACTACTCCTGTCTCTGTTAGCCAACCAAAGATCCATGATGCATACTGGACACATACTGATATGTATGTACATCTAACAAACAAATAAAATACATGTAATTGCTTAGCTAAGCTTCACAGTAACAGAAATGGCCACACAAAAATTGGCTGCATTCAGCATGGGATCAGCAAGAATGAATGTGAAGTAATTCACCGAGGCTTAAACCTCCAAAAGCAGAAGGATGATGGAAGCACCAGTTTATCAAATAAATGGGCAAGAAGCAAACCTGAGACAGATACTGCACCACTGGCTAAACCAATAGTTTAGGTATTTACCGGAGGATGTCATTAATGACCAGACCAACAATGAAAGTTATACTATTTCTTTTGGTCCTTGTTTCAAAGGTGAGGGAGAGACAGGCCGGTTGCTCCTGTCCCATAAGAGATTTTCTTCCTGACAGCTGAAAAAAAGACAAACCCAGTAAGGCAGGCATCAAGAGACTAAAAACCTGTGGATTTTAACCCCTGATGCAAGCTATAGCCATATTCTCAGCTGGACTTGGATCAAAGACTGTTCTCATCTCCCACCTCCACTCTTTAGATAGAAATTCATATTCAAGAATGTGTGTAAGCTGATCTCCTGAGTTCTTTGGTGGGGAAGAGACTGAGAAAAGCCTGGGATCCCTAGTGGTAAAGAGAGTACACTGTACTCACAGGAAATCTGAGCTGCATATTCCCAAATTAATCCCTTCTGTATGGTCTACAACCATGGTAAGAAAAAATGGTTGAAACAACAAGAAAAAAAGAAGTGAAGCAAGCCACAGTTTTTAAGATAACTTTCAAGTTTGTTTTTGTCCTCAAGGTATAAACATAGCTCATGTCATTCACACAGTGCCATGCAGAAAGTTGGCTGTAGATCTAAGAACTATGACAGCAATGAGAAAAATGTGAAAGTACGACCCTTTCCCAGAGGACAGAAATGCCATTAACTGTACACCGAGGTTGAATTTGGTCCATTTATCTCTGTAGATCAACCCAAATTTGTAGGTAGAGCATTAACAAGTTTGCCAGCATCTGGCCCAAGAGTATTACACAGCTGTTCTTCAAAACAATGGCATGAGTTTAAGCATTGCTTGGGCAGAATTTTCAACACATCCCAGTGTTTGTCTTTCTTCCAATCTTTGTCTCTTTTCCATGATCCTTTTTTCTTTGTTCCCTCATTTATGCTCAGCTGGTCTTCCATTCTCCATTTCTGTTTTGGCATCATTATTGATATTACTTTTTCAGTATTTGTCTTCCCTGACCAGCTCTCATCTGGGCCGTTTGCTTTGCCCTTTGTTTTACTCTTGTCTTCTGGACTGGTCTTGCAATAAGAGATGACTGCATGGCAGGGAAATCTTTCATCTCAATGTTCAGCCAGGAAACAAAAATGTTGAGCTGACTCTCTGGAGCCTGGGGAGGTTTCTTTTCCCCCCATCCAACAGAACAAAATAAAAAACACAACAGCTTTCCTCAGGTAACCCCCAGAGCTCTGTTCTCTGCCAGGACACTCCTCATAGATTTTTCTGAACAGGTCTTCTACACGCTTTGCAATCATAACTCCCAGTTTACCAGTACAGAGGTTATTGCTGTGCTTTCCACGCATCGTATCATTTTATTTCTTGCCATTTCTTATTCTCCATTTAATGGCGTTTCCTTCCTTTACAAAAGACATGAATATGTGTTCAGGTAAAAAACACAGAATTTAATTTTTTAACAAGTTTCAGAAAACTTTAAGCAATATATATAATCAAACTGAAACTATTCAGGATTTATTTAAGTTTTTCAAAAGGAAATTTCAGACAGTTGATAAAGGCAAAACCGAGTGTTTCAGCTGATTTCTGTTTGTAATGTTTGTTCTTTTATTCATATCCAACAATTACTACCTGCACAAATCCAGTAATTCCTTCCATTTCTTGCTAGTGGATTTAAGAGACAAAAGAGAGATGCTTGAATGCCAATTTTTTTTTCCTGACAGATTGCCTGTAAAATAGATAAAATTTCAAGAAATGTGTGAAAAAATGCTCCAAGTCAAATGACAGGGTTCTGGCCCTCTAGATCTGACACCTTACAGTTTATGCAGTTTGTGCTGAGGAGTCTCAATTGCAGACACTTTCTTCTTGTTTAAGTTTTTCTGCTTATTAAGTTTTAACATTTTATGTTTCACATGTGAAAGAAGAGCTTCTTTTTTGTTGTTCGGGGTTTTTTTTTGTGGTTGTTTTTTTTTTTTTTTTTCAACATATGAAAGAAATATACCATTTCCTGATCAGGAAAAAGAATTTTTATTTGGTGAGAAATTAGGGCTGATTGGCATTTAATTTTGTGTTGTAAACTTGCCCTCCTGCAAAATAGAACAGTTCCTTTACAGATAGCTGGTTCATTAGGACACCACCCAAGGTGCCTGCACTAGTCCCACCTGCAAGACAGCTGCTTGGCACACCCACTGTTTGCCTTCCCACCAGTGCTTCCAGGCAGATGGCCAAAGAGAAAGGTCACCTGAGAGCATCCTGCCAAGTGGAGGTGAGAAAAGCCGCTCATACTGCAAGGGAGCTGGATGTCATGTTGGGCAAAGAACACGATGGCCTCCAGGCAACCAGTGGAATGAGCTGGTTAAATATCTGAAGTTTTCAAGTAACTTAAATCTGAAGCAACTTATGGGCAGGAGTCCTTAAAGAAATTTCCAAGATCTCCAGAATTTGCATGGTTACTAGAAATATATTTTAAGATACATCAGTAGAGAGTAAAGCTTACTTCTCAATTATATTCAAAGAGGAAAAAGATATCATCTCGGTAACTACAGGCCAGTTAATCTGATTTCGCTCTCCAGCAGAAAAATCCCGAAGTTGATATGAGATTCAATTAATGAAAATGAAAGGTAGAAATACAGTTAACACCAGTCAATACAGTTTTGTAAGAAGCTCATAAAACAAAATTATTTTCTTATTTGACTTAATCCTGTATGTGAGGTTGATAGTAGATTTATCACGGTGTTTGTTTGACTTGGTACCATGTGCTAGTCAGATGAAAAGATAAAGTCCTCACAACATCACGGGTGCACATATTAAATGGTTTAAAGACAGGCTGGCTGGTTTACAAGAGAGATGTCAGTGAAAGACCATCATCAAGTACAGGTGTTTCTCAAAGGATTTTGCTGTATTTGTATTATGTGCACCATACCAACAAATTAATATGTCTCCAACCTTGGAAAACAGTGACTTGGAGAGGGCTGTTGGGGTGGGTTGCACAAGCGTGTCTCCACAAACTTAAAGAACTCTGAGGGCAAAAAGTATTTCCTTGTGCGTAAAAACAAAGAAGAAAATCAGTAGGAGACAGCTGATGCTACCATGATAAGTTGTAAGAGAAAACACATCAATAGTTCTGTCCTCCTGTTGCAACATATAACATTAAATCATACTGATAACAGAAAAGGGACACAGAAAATCTTTGGAACCCGGGAAGTGATGCCTTAGCAGTATTTGAAGAGGCTGATCTAGGTATCAGTGACTGAAAAGCTCTCCGATTCATCTGGAAGATTAAATCAGATATTTTAGATTAAAGATTAAAGATATTTTAAATTGAAGATTAAATCAGATATTAATGATTGCACACAATTTTTTAATAACAAGGCTGATCACAAGAAAATGGTTTCTCCATCCTCTAGTATTTGCCAGCAAATACTGGCATTTCTCCATCTTCTAGTATTTGCCGGCAAATACTAGATGCCTTCCACCAGGCTTTGTTCAGGCGAAAAACATCTCTGCAGTTAAACGTCATTTATGGGTTGTAACGTGGGGGTAACTTGGTGAACAGATACGCAGGAGTTAAAATTGAAGGCGGCAATGTTCCCCTCAATCTTTGAAGTTCACAGAGGTATCCAAAGCACCATAAGTGGCTTAAAAGTTTTCATGAGGAACTCCATAAAAATGACTCCTCCACTTCAGGTGCTGGGGCAGCTTACATAAACTAGTTAAGGCATGTTTGGATGGCACAGGACAACACAGAGAATTAAGGAGCTTAAAAGTTGTTTAGCTTGGGAGAAATGCACAACCTCAGCCAAACCTATAATAAATACAATAAATATATAAGCCTTGCATTTCCCTTACAAGCAAAGGCTGTCTGTTTTAATGTTTTTAGAAATTTTCTCAAAAGTGTTGGATAAATGAATGTTTAAGGTACTAACTGGCTTTTTTAAGCATGGTGCAGAAAGACTGAACAGAAACCACCAAGTGAGAGACTGAGGTTTGAATGAACATATCAACTCTCACAGTTATTTTACAAAAGATCCTCCTTAAAATGAATACATTGGTAAAGAAATAGATCTTAATTTGGTAAAAAGAAACTGCAGTTAGATTATTTGCAGCTGTAGAACACTTAAAAGATAAATCTTTCTTTTCAGCAAATCTTTCTCTTTCAGCTGATTCTGTTTCTTTCTGCCATATCAAGACTCTCTATTTAAGAATTCTCAGCAGTTATCAGATTAATACCACCCAGTCTATTGCTAATAAAACAATCTTTTGCCTTTGCCCTTTCTAAATTGAAGCTTATGCAAATTACATATAAAGAGATAGTCTTTGGATTAAGATTGCCCACTGATGGACAGGTAATTCACACTCTTGGTGGCAGGTAATGACACCCTCACACAGATGCTTGAATTCTGGTTCAATTTTTTTGATCACTGATAATAAAGACATCTGTTAGCCTGATTTTATCCAAGAAGTGTGCAAAAATTTTGTTGTTTTTCAGAGCTTACCCATCTAATCCTTGCTGATGTTCTCACTGCTTCAAAGTGCCACATCACCACTGGTTGAATACACCAGCTAGATATTATTAAAAGAAGTCTTTCTTTCCATGGCAACTATGGTGTTGTATGAGTTAATCAACAGATTGCCAAAAGCCATGCAGAGACAGAAGTGTGACATGGCAGATCCTTGGAGCAGGCAGGGAAGAATTTACTATGAATTCAGCGGGTGTCAGTTCAGGCTTCCATCTGCAGCCTGGAAAATATTATCCCTACAGCCACAAAGAATCGTTTGATGGCTTATTACATCCTACAGGCATAATAAAAAAAGTGTTTTGAAAATTATGTTTTCTCTGTGATTTTTTTCACAGGTTAAAAAAATTCCTCTTTGAACACTCTTAGAGATGCCCAGACTTCCTAAAAAATGGGAGGATGTCAATACCTGAATGTGCAAAGCCTCTATATGATCAGTCAGCAATGGAATTCCTCTCATGGGAGGACTTCACGGTCCATCATTTTCAGAAGAGAAAGAATGCATGTGGCCCTTTCCATGGGATGTGCAAAGGCTGCCCTTACATGCAACACACTGCCAGAAAGCTGGCACAGAAGTAACCAGGCTAAGAAGTTCACTTATTCTTTCTTCAGTCCTTCCTTTGAGCTGGGGCAACCTGGTATCAGAAATTCTCTCAAGTGTTCTTCCCACAGCATGGATCTGCATTCCCCAGATAGCAGCAAAGCCAATGAAGACCCTCTAGGTGTCTCCCCACCTTCAGTCTATTCCATAGGAATTAAATAATTACTGGTTTGAATTTATTATTATTTAAATAAACATGGTTTCTAGAAGCCCCAGTCACAGTTAAGGTCCTGTTGGATCTGAGACTTTTGAAACTCCCAGTAAGAGTCTATCTCTTTGCACAAAGACTTCACGACACCAATAGACAGAAGGGCAGGAGAGCAGAAGAGAAGTGAATGATTTGTCTAGGTAATTCCACAGGTCAAAATTAATTACAAATCTCTCTTGTCCTCCAAACTGTTGCATTTCCATCAGGCAGAGCTCTTCTAAAGAACTTAATGTTTGGTTTTGTGATTTGCTGGGGAACCAATTGACTAAAATAAAAGTGAGAAAAGAAATCTGAATATGTAGGGTCTTTCTCCTTTTTAATGAAGAAGTAACACAGGTGGGTAGGATGGCTCCCAAAATATGTTGCTGATGCCTTTCAAAGATAATCTGGGGTTTTAAATACTTTCAATAACTTCTAATAATACTGTTGGCTGTTGCTTACCCTGTGTGGATCTGACAGCAAAGCAGTTGGTCCCAGAAGCTGTCAGAGCTTTCAGAAAGTAAGACATGAGTTTTCAGCATTGTGTTTTGTACACAGGACCCAGCTGCTTGCCTTTGTTTTTCTCTTTTACATTTCCCATTCCTTCCTGGTTTTGAGCTCGTAAAATGAAAGAAAAAAGCCATCAAAAAGGCAATAAGCCTTATGTCTGGATTGAGGCAATCTTGTTATTAATCCCAGAAACAGAATTTTCATCGTTATCAGATTCTGTGGCATCCTTTGCCGTGGGAAGAATGAGCTTTTTTAAATTAAACTTGTTAGTCAACTTTTAAAAGCAGTCAATCAAGCAATTAAAAGGAGAGAACCAGGGAATTGACAACTGAGGTGAACATGCATGTGCTGATGGAAAGTCATTAGCTTGCAGCTTTTTCTCAGATCTCAGTAGCCAAGAACGGCATTCTTTTATTTCCAACTTCTGTAGACCAGGCTCTAAATCCTTAGTTAGAAACCTTCAGTAAAAACCACATAGAGGCCAACAATTTTTGTCTCCGTACTCTATGATGTTCCATCAGTGTTACAGAATATGCAGCATCTCACACGTTCACTTCAGCACCTGAAAAAGAAAGAATCCACAAAAACCTACAGGGAGAAACTATTTCCAAGGCAGTCTTCACTGCATGCTGAGAAGTATGTACTGCCAGTAAATTGCACAAAATGGTGTGGATATAAATAGGTAACTACATAGACTTTTCAAAATGCATTTATAAAATGGTTATAGAATGAGAATCATTTTGGGAAAAAAAACAAACAAACAAAAAAAAAAATCAAGACAAGAAGTTTCTACTAGTTTCGTTGTTCTAAGGATGTAACCTTTAAAATAAGGATAACTAAGGAAATTGAATTCTGTATTCCAACACATTCCTGTGATTCAGGAATCAAGATCTCATGCATTGCACTAACTATGAAGGTGATCGTATCTAGACAACATGAGGAAACATAGGAGGGCAACTCATTTGTGAAAGATGTAGGAGGACATCTCCACCATCTCAAAGGTGGAGACCTTTGGAGGGAATGGATAATTATGCAACGTGAGAGTCTACAGCTCCACGTTCATTCTGAGAATGAACCTGTCTCTTGGGAAGTGAGGCAGTAGTTCATATCAAAGCTTTAATGTGCGATGCAAGTTCGAACAAAAGACCTTCTTCACAGAAATGAAGACTGGAGGCCACAAAGGAAAAGAGAAACAGTGGAATCTAAAAAGGAAAAAAAAAAAAAAAAAAAAAAAAAAAAAAAAAAAAACAAACCAAAAAACAGTGATTATCATAAAATGTGATGTATTTCTACTTTCATAGCTAGAGAATTTCCAGGCACAGAAGGGCAGCAGACTTTGCACTACTGGGAACTATAGACACATTATACATAATCATCACAGGAAGTGCTCACACACCAAGTTTCAATTAAGAAAGAAGCTGTCAGACAAACTTTTCTTAACCTTTCCTTCGGATTTTCTTAACTTTGCTTTTCATGCTCAAGGACAGCAATTTGTGAACTAAGCTCTACATTGTGTAAAGGAAGAGTCTATAAGCTTTTCCATATAGGATGGCTCAAGGCTTAATGTAGTAATGACTGTCTCAGAAGTTCCCCTCTCTTTCACACAGAAATGGGCAAACTTGCCTCTCCTTCAAAGTGAAATGGACCACACCTCTCATTGGTGTGGCATTTGGTGCATACAGCAGGTGTCATCCAGCCTACAAGGAAATGTCATATTATGATAATGTGCTCGTGAATATCAATATAAAGAAGTATACCTATGAAAATTAGCCCACTGCCACAGATGCTGTTTTCTTTTCTATATTCTTTTAATTTTTTTTTAAATTTAAAATGTTTTGGTTTTTAAAAAAATTAATCTTATTTCAAAATTACCTAACGGATAGAAATGAGGAAGATGGCTAGAAATATATATGAAGATCCTGTGGATCATCAGATCCCACCCCTCATCTGAGTCTCACAAACCTCTGCCTGATCTGTTCTGCTCCTCTCTTCCAAATTGACTTCCTCACAGTAAAGCAAAGAAGAAGTATTATGTCATCTCTGTTTTCACTTCCAAGCTCAAGACATCATGTGCCATTATGAACTCAAACATGAGGAACTAATCTGCACCCAAGTTTGCTATAACGGTTACCAAAGGGAAATAGAGATATTTGCAGATTCACCAAAAGTTTTTCATTAAACCATAGATCCCAATAATGAAAGAAAAAACAACCAGCAACTGTATTTATGAGCCTATTAAAGGAACCATCTTAGGAAACTGCAGTTAAAGTCTGTTTATCATTGCTTCTGTATACTGCTTCCAGAAGCTTAACTTTAATGAGCTATAAAAAGGAAAACAAGCTATTTCCAAACAATTCTCACAATTTAAATAATAATTAACAAATAAATCTAACAACTATAAAAGGAAATAGCAAGTAAGAGACGGAGCCCCAGTCAGGACAGGATGACATGTGCCTAGCTTTATATTAAGTGAGCACACTTCCAAACTCAGCAAGGACAAGAACATTGGTGCCACCGAATTACACCATAGCTATGCCAGCTAGTAGCACAGCTGGTGGCACTTAACATTAACATCCTGCTCCAGTGGAGACCCACATGCAGAATAATCCACCGTGATGTACCTGAGCTTGAAAAGTGGAGGGAAAGCTCTGGGTCTGGATTCATAGATGATGCAGAAAAGACTGGGGGTATCATCCTGCTTCCAACACAGATTCCCGAACAATTGACACAGCAGGGTGACTCTGAGTTCTCTGCTTTACCTCAGAGCCACTTACCCTTCACAGTCTCTTTTTCTGCTCTTGTCCAGATGTCTGAACTTTTCCCAAGGCACTCTGAGCATGTTCCCTATTTTTGCACCTGCCAGGAAGAAATTTTGAGACTGGACTTCAGAGCACACACAAACTCCCTCTGTCCTAAACTGAAACTAAGTCACACACGGGGAAACCCGGGTCTTTCAGAACAAAACAAGTGTTTTAAACACGCCTTTTTCTTTCTATGAGCCACAAGGAGTTTTCAGGAAATCGACCTACAAAGTAAGCATTTTTATAGAGTATTGAAATTGTTCAAATTGTTATTCCATCCTTTAGCTCAGTCTGCTGCAACACTGTACTCTCAACAGAAGAATGAGAGAATGGCCATAGCACAGCATGGGAAAGTCCATCTAGCCCAATATTCTCTTGCAAGGCAGTCAAAAGCCGACATATAGAGAAAAAAAAAAAAAAAAAAAAAAAAAAAAAAAAAAAAAGCAAAAACAAAAACAGTAATAAAAATCATTGTGGGCATATATAGTGACATTTCCCTGACATACTCTTCCAGCCTCCATCACTCTGTAGCTTGGACACACTTTGTGCTTAATAGCCCTTGAATTTTTCTCGTATAAATTTGTCTGGTTTTTGAGTGTATGTAAACTTTGACATCCACAATATCTTGTGACAGTAACTTCCACCTGAAACTTGATAATTTCATAGAATCATGGAATCATAGAATGGTTAGAGTTGGAAGGGACCTTGAAGATCATCAAACTCCAACCCCCCTGCCATGGGCAGGGACACCTCCCACTAGAACAGGTTGCTCAAAGCCCCATCCAGCCTGGCCTTGAACACCTCCAGGGATGGGGCAGCCACAACTTCTCTGAGCGACCTGTTCCAGTGTCTCACCACCCTCACAGGAAAGAATTTTTTCCTAATATCCAATCTAAATCTCCCGTCTTCCAGTTTAAAACCATTACCCCTTGACCTATCACTACGCTTCCTGACAAGGAGCCCTCTCCCACTCTCCTGTAGCTCCCTTCAGATACTGGAAGGGTGCTAGAAGGTCTCCCCGGAGACTACTCTTCTCCAGGCTGAACAGCTCCAATTCTCTCAGCCTGTCCTCATAGCAGAGGTGCTCCATCCCTTTAATCATCTTCATGTCCCTCCACTGGACCCATTCTAACAGTTCTATGTCCTTTCTCTGTTGAGGACTCCAGAGCTGGACACAGTACTTCAGGTGGGGTCTCATGAGCGCAGATATCCTCTTTATATCCTCTCATACCTGTGAGAAAGGGTGTGCAACACAAAGGATCAAACTTACTTCTCAGACCTCAGGTGTAGCTAGACCACTGTGTAGAGAAAAATGTAACACATGAAACAGCCCACAGGTCATATTTCAGCTATTTTATTCTTTTTAGCAATTCCTATTGCCCATCTTAGGCACTTCCCTGATAGAGCATGCAGGTTTGAGATGGTCACACGCTTTGTCAGCTGTCAATGTCTTCACCAGTTTGTGAAACTGAACCATAATATATTTTGACCTGTGTGCAAATTTTACTTTGTGCTTGCTTGCCTCTTTCAGTACCTAAATATTTGCAGAACTGTTGGCCTAATTCCATTCCTACACAAATCCATGCTGATCAACATGGGGAATCAATAAGTAATCCAAAAATACTTAGAGAAAAATCCTAGTCTTTTTACCTCCCAGGAAGCAGCAGTAACAAAAACATTGCTGAAGCATTAACAAATATATCTCTGGCTTATATTAAGGAAAAGAGAAAATGTACTGTAACAGGCTTGGAAGGAACATAAAGTAAATGATCATGTTAACATTAAAGCAGATTAAATAAGTCACAGTACATTAAATTACTTTGTCTGCCTTTGTACACTCATCAGGTGCTGCTGGCTGAAACCCATATGGGACAATTCAGTTTTCCAAGGAAAATGTCGTAGCATTGAAAGTTCAGATTTGCACAGTCCTGTGGGAAATGAGACCTTGGAGCCTTCAAAATGCTCCTTTTTTTTGCTACCTGAATAATGTAGGTATTCAGCAAGTGAGGTGTTTTTCTCATTACACTAATGAGTCTTTATATTTAAAATGCCTGCAACTTGAGAACAAGTCCATAAGTTTCAACTTATGCTGAATATTATGCCACCAGGGAACAGCAAAATGCAAAGTTCAATTACAAATCAGGTTTCAAAGGCATCTACACCATGTCATCAGATATATAGGTAGTAAAAAAAAATTTACTACACCTACATAACAGTGTTCTTTTTGAGCTGTTCCACCCCAATGCAGTTATGCACAGTCTTGAGTCTGTCAGTTTGATTGTCAGTTGTTGGTTCTCAGATGTTAAGAAACAGATTTATGTCTGTAGCTGTTACCTTAGCTCTTCATTCCCAGCAGGACTGAGTAGCAGCTAAGTGCCTAACTCCTTTAGGAGTTATATACCAACACACCTTTGTAGACCTCAATTTTAATCTTTCAGAGTTTAAAAAAAAAA
>VZRU01003887.1:99212-125909 GCA_013398155.1 Pedionomus torquatus | reverse complement strand
GTGTATTTAGGCCAATTAAACTATTAAACGGTCATTTGAGTACATCCACTCTGAAAGCATGGAGGTGCTTTAAGAGGTGCTTTAAGAAACTAGTAATTTTGCTGTATAATATATAGTTCACCATCCCTGAGGAGTGGAAAATGCAGTTCCCAGCATCAAATAGTGACACAATAAACATGAAGCAGTCTTGATAAGGAATTACAAGGGGCCCAGATGGCCTACCTCATACTTTGTGGCTTTTATTCCAGAACATAGTGAAAGATATTGCAAATTTTAAAACATATTTTTAAACTTTGTATGATCTTATATAATGGAACAGGCCAAACTGTTGTTCTGCTTTATTTCTAACAGGCTCTGCATAAGTGAGCAGGATTCAGGGAGTTGTTGCAAAGAATCTAAATATCAGGGTTTGAATCTAAACATGATCTTGTTTTTATTTTTCCCCAAGTTCCAAGAAAGTTGGATTTTGTTTATTATTTTTTTCTGGCAGATCCAGTTTCTTTCAGCTCTAGTTTGTCCAGTGTGATGCTTTCTGGCAAGCCACAACTGCACAAGAACAGAATCAACAATAAAACCCAGATTTCTTGTTCCAAAACATAGAGGTTACATTTATACTGATCGATTACATTTATGCTACATTCAGACTGATAAACAGCACCAGAAAGTGTCTTCAGGGACTGCAATTCAATCAGTTATATGGGTAAGCTGCTGTAGCAATCCCTGGATGTGCTTTTGGCCCCAGCCTGAGCAGTGCCCACCTGAGCAATTCCTTGGATGTGTGTTCAGGAGTTAACACGCACCAGGGATCATTCTCAATAGGCAGTTTGGTTGCAGGCACCCTGTAACAGAGACTAAGAGGTTTTGCTATTATGTGCTTGAGTCAGTTCATGCCAGTGGTCCTTATCACCAGAAAACCATCCTAAGCATATTTAATGTACTCGTACATAGGTAGCCACAGAGCCCAGGTATCTGAGACAAACATAAATTATTTTGTTGCAGTAAATTTTAGATATAGGAAATATTTGGATCCTGTGCCCAGCAGACAGCTGTTTACACAGCCAGTGTGCTGGCACTGCACTTTGAATTGAGTATCTTTATGTGATTTCTTTCTACTGCTGAAGAACTCTTGTTTAAGGAGAAAATAGCCTGTGTGGATGCACAGTTAAGCAGGAGATATACTAACTTTGACATGATGTGTACATTTAAGTTATTTAGAAGGCTTTATTCCAGTGATCAAGCATTGCAAGACTTCTCCAGTTTTGCCTGGAGTATGTTGGTTTTATAGGACTTTTCTGTCTATTCAGTTTCAGTAAATACATTTCAGTGTCAATAGTTCTTAAGAGTATTTCGAATTTCTTCTTTGAAGTCTCAAAGCACTTCATCACATGTAAATCTTCAATTTCAGTGTTGATAATGGATTTTTCTAACCCTTGTGATTTCAATGGAAAAATAATGATAATGCAAGCCTTGCAGTGACAGAATCATAGAATTACAGATTGATATGGGGTTGGAAGGGACCTCTGAGGATCATCTAGTTCAACGCCCCTGCCAAAGCAGATCCTCCTACAGCAGGTTGCACAGGAACTTGCCCAGGGGGAGTCTGAATGTCTCCAGAGACAGAGACTCCACCACCTCTCCAGGCAGTCTGTTCCAGGGCTCTGCCACCCTCAAAGCTAAGTTCCTCCACATACATAGATCTTTAGAACTCCTTATGTACAAGTCTGTGCCTGTTTCCTCTTGTCTTCTCACTGGGCACCACTGGAAAAAGACCTGCCCTTTCTTGACACCCATCCTTTAAGTATTTATAGGTGTTGATCAGATCCCCCCTCAGCCTTCTCTTCTCCAGACTAAAACGACCCAGGTTCCTCAGCCTTTCAAAAGTCCTTCAGACTTCAAAGGCATTAAGAAATAGCAAGAATCTGTATGCTACTCAATCATGATTCTTACTCAGGCTCAAGACTGGAGGTGTGAAAAGAAATATGCTGTTATTTACAAATGTCTTGGCTGCATAGAGGTGCAACCTAGTCCTAAGCATATGATGTGGTTGAGTTGATATGCTGGTATTAATTTACATGCTCTAGTATTAGTTTATATGCGGCCATTGTAGAATAGTTCAGAGCAGAGCTGCTAACCTCCCTGGAAAATGGCTCCCTCTGATCTCTGACATTTTTTCTTGATTAAAGAATGTGTTTGATTTTTATAACCACACGAAAAGAAACTCAAAAAATTATTTGAGAGTGATTTTTACAGCAGATCCCCAAAGAAGGTTTTCTCTTCGCTTTCATGCCACATTAGCCATCGCTTAATTCCCTAGGTTAGCATGGGAAGAAAAATGTTGACAAACAGCTAGCAAAGCAAATAGACAAAACTGCTATTGTGTGAGCAATTTATCTTCTATGGCACCATTCTTTAAACAAGTCCCTTTGCACATTCCAGATAGGTCTGGATAAAATGTTTTTTCCTTTTGTTGCTGCACATCATTAACCGACCACCCATGTAATAAGCATTAAAGTTAAATAATTATATGCTTGATTAGCGAATAATCTTTTCCTGAGCTGCACTACAAAGTCTTTTAGTTCATATTATGGCTTATTACAACATTCTGTAGGTACTAATTCACCGTGTCTATGTATAGGTTATACTTATATGTAACCTGTGTTCACCATCTTAAAAAAATAGTAGCAACCTGCTCTCCAGGATATGCCAGTTGCCTTGCACCATCTGTATAAGTATATAGTTTATTCTCTTATATTTGATTACTGTAAAATATAAGAGGGACTGCACCCTATCAGCTGCTCCAACCTCTCTGCCAGCTACCTCCAGTGTGGCCCTAAACGGCCTCCCACACTCTCCTGACCACCATTGATGTAGCCTCTAAAGGCCTCAGTGGCAGAGCTGCAATTCAAATAAATAGACTTTTCCTACCCTTGAAAAGCTTCACATCTTCAGCCAGGAGTCATCACCTGCCTGTGTTAATTGCTTTTTCCTTTATTACAGTACCTTTAAGCATAAGCCCCTAGTCTGTTCTGAAGTTCACATCTGTTTACCACCCCACTTGCACAGATGCAGGCTGGGAGTAAGGTGTTGAGGACTCTGAGAGTAAATGTATACCTCTGTTTAGAGAATAAATATAAGGGACATACTCTCTCTGTCCTCTTGTTCTACAATATTCTTCCTGAAGTACCTAGGGTTTTTTTAATGCCCCGTGATGCTCTTTCAACAGGATAACTTGTCATTGCTATATTATTTACATCTTGAAAATTCAGTGTCTCACTAGCTATGAATGAAGATGAATGTGAATATTTTCTTTTAATAAAAGACTATTTAGTTCCTCTTCTTGATTTTTAGATTTCTGAAATTTTTACAGACCATGTCTATTTGGTGTTGGTTCTGATATTAAGTGCCCTGATAAAATGGGTCTTTATTTCTTGAAACCACTCATCTTTGCTGCTTCTTTGTTTCATGTGCTTCATCATGAACTTCTTTATGAACTTCTGTCTCAATTTCATTTGAAGACAAAGACTTTTTCTGATATTATCTTTCTGATGTAGACTATATCAAACCTAAATATTTCCCTAGTTCCTAATAACAGGAAACTTCACTTCTCTGTAATATTTTCGTTATTACACATTGAGATACTGATTCCGTCATCCCACACCTTTGACCAGTTCTACACATTACTCAATGAAGTTCAGAATGCAATGTAAGATTTTGGTTGTTATTTAGTCTCCTGTGTTTAATCATTTAAAATTCCAAATCATCTCTCTTTAGTCATCTCACATTGCTCATCATCTCATCACCATCTCTTCCTAGCCCTCTCCCACTCTATGTTTTGTGCTGACATTTTTCTTTACTTCAGCAACCAAAAGACTTCTAGACTTCAGGGTCTCTGCCCCTGAAGGAATTATCCCTGTCTCTGCTTCACTGATCACCTCACCTAAAGCTCAAAAGAGAATATTCTGGCTTTGAGGGCCACAAAGCACCCTGGCTGCATGCACAAATACTTTAAGTGATGCTTTAAAACTGTCCTGTGGTTTTTAAAGTTTTTTCCAATAATGTATGTATAGTGCGAAATAGTTCCTGCTGAAAAACTTGGATGTCTTGCACCTTACAGAGCATGCAGCACACCAAGACATGCAAAATGTTTCATTAATTAAGCTTGATCCTCTTTGACACAGCATTTTTATACCACCATACCTTTCCATTATTACACAGTTGCACCTGTGGCATATGTGCAAGAAAATCCAGTTACTTTAGAAGACAATTATTTTGATGCAGCCAAGGCTTGTGCTTGTCAAGATGGTGCTTGTCCTTAGCTGCAACAGAAAAGAGCAAATTCTCAGTAACTTTTGCAGAGTTACACCAACTTACATTAAGTAAAAATACTGCCAATGCCTTTTGGGGAATAAGATACCAATGCAGAGTTCTTGCCTGACCTTTCCAGGGAGGGCATTATTAAAGATTTATTCCTTCCAGCATTCTAGTGCGTTTCTTTTGGTGACCTTTCTGGATAATGATGATGTTTTTCTCAGACTACAACGCTCTCAGAGAGGGAATTCCTTTGGTGTCCTGACAGTACAACTGAAGTCTAATCTGCATCCAAACTCCGTCATCTTATGTCTCAAAAGATTTCATGCTGCAGTCTTGAACAAGAGGATATTTGTTGTGAAACTTTTGTTTGTTTGTTTGTTTTCCACAGATGGTTTCTCTCTTATTCCTGAATCCTGAAAATAATTATGAAGCTATGGATCAAAGTAGATATAGAGAAGTATCTAATGTCACAGAAAAAGCCTAACAAGATATAAAAAAGTACATGAGCAGATGATGCACTGCTAGCAAGGAGCTACTTAATTGACTTTGGCTACAGCAGTATTTATCTTGTTCTCTGAGCCTGGGTGTCATAGCTTCTGGATGCATTTGAACCTCTCTTGTATCAACATACACCTATTATCTGTTATTTCCCTGCCATGCACTGCAGTGAAGGTCTTGACTTACCTTTGCTCACTCACTCCACCTCCTCAGCAAAGCATGGAAGTGTTCATGGGCTGAGACAAACAAGGAAAGTGGTAACCAGTTGCTGTCACGGGCAAAACAGACTCAGCTCAGGGATACCTAATACTTTCTCCTAAGGGTAGGAAGAACTGCACCTAATACAGAAAAAAAAAATGGGGGGAAAAGCTGTGGAATAAGACTGATGAGAATGACAGCTATGCAGAAAAAGTAGTGATAGGATTTATCTCTAAACCAGGGAACTCCTTGCATTTGCACACAGTTATTTATACGAAGATGCGTTGGCAGAATACTTGTAGACAGCAATGGTGTCAAACGAGGCAGGAAACCAAACAGGGAATAGCACAAATGAAAAAGAATGGGTTGATGTCAGAATTTCTTTCAGGACAGATTGTCAGATAGGTCCTGAGACAGTGTTTAGGAACTGATTCAGTTATGTCATTTGATATCAGTAAAAAGTCTTCTTAACAGTATTGGAGAGAAAAGAATTGCTAAGGGGTTGTTCTACTTTTGGAAACTAGTTTCTGAGACACAGATTGAAACCCAGAACAAGAATGTTCTTAGGAATATTCACCATGGATTTACAAAGGGTAAACCATGCTTGCCCAGCCTGATAGATGTCTACAATGTGATGACTAGCTCCAAGGATGAGGGTAAAGCCATGAATTTTTCATTTGTTTCAGCATGGCTTTCCACTTTGTCTCCTATAATATCCTCATAGACAAATGAAGGAAGTGTCCTGTCATTAATAGGGACCTCAACAAGGAGAAGTGGGCTGGCAGGAACCTCATTGAGTTCAACAAAGGGAATTGCCAACTCCTGCTCCTATTCGGTAGTAATGCCATGCACTAATATGGGTTGGGAACTGACAAACTGGAAAGAAGTTTTGCAGGAAAGGACCTGAGGATCCTGTAGAAAATGAGCTGACCACAAGACAGCAATGTACCCTTGTGGTAGCAAAGGCCAACAGCATCCTGGTCATTAGGAAGACCATTGTCAGCAGGCCAAGGGAGGTGATCCTTCCCCTCTTCCCCTTCATTGGACTGTGTCCAGTGCTGGGTTGCCCAACACAAGACAGTACACGAACTTATTGGAAGAAGTCCTGCAAAGGACCCCAAAGGTGATTAACAGGCAAGGAGCATGTGAAACACTGAGAGGCTGAGAAAGCTGAGACTCTTCAGTCTGGAGAAGACAGTTCTCAGGGTGTTACAATCAGTGTTACACTGTTATCAGTGCATACAAGTATTTGATGAGAGGATGTAAAGATGGCAACGGACTCCTCTCAGTAATGCCCAGTAAGTCAACAAAAAGCAATCGACACAAACAAATATAGAACATCATATTTCAACACAAGAAAAGTAAGTTTTGCTCTGAAGATAGTAAAAAACTGAAATAGGTTGTCCAGGGATGTTATGGAGTGTCCATCCAATTGTGGAGAGTTGATACAGCCCTGAAAACCTGCTCTATCTGATCCTACTTTAAGGTCTTCAAGACCATGGATCTGACTAGACACAGCCCTGAGAAATATGCTCTATCTGACACTGCTTTGAGTTCAAGACCGTAGACTCTGAGATCCCTTCCAGCCCCCATGATTCTTTATTTTACTACTATAGAGAAAGAAAAATCTTGCAGCATTTTTTTTCCCCTGGTAAATAAATTGACTTCTTTCTCCAGCTGAAATGTAAATAAACGACTGGCTATTATAGACTATGGTATTTTTATTTAAAACATTAGATTTATCTTTCTTTTCTCACTGATTTATAATCTATTTGGAAAACATTTTTATTGTAATTTTATGAAGGTGAGTTTGTTCCATATCATTCTACCATGACCCCGTTACATGTTAGCCCCAACAAAACCTTTAAACTAAATTTAAAGTTCTGTTCCTTTGTATATTACCTCTCATTTTTACCATTCATTTCAGTTGTAAAATATGTAGCCTCCTGCCAGCATTATTGTGCCAGCTTCCCATATGAATGCTAAACAGGCAACAATGATGCACTATAATTACAGTGCTTGAAATGATTGGAAATAAATTGGCACTCCAATTATAGATGCATGAAAGAGGCTCCAGTATATCACAGTCAGTCCATTAATTTCTAAAGTAGCTCAGGCGATCTCACTATTTTAGTGACGTTCGTTATTCACTGCTGCAATGAATCACAGAGAACAGTGGGGCCTTGAAATTATCAAGTTGAAGGACATTTGAAAACAAAAGAACTTAAATCATTCCGTCTTATTTTGTGCCCCAAAGAGAAAATAAAGTCCATCAACAATATTGAAACCTATTTGATGCATTTTGAGGAAGAAAACGTTAATGCATTTTTTTGGTCTCACCTGATGTCTCCAGTCAATTTACACAGTATTCCAACTGAGCAGGGAAATAATTTTATGGAAATCTGCACAGTAAGCACATCCAGATTTCTACATTGTACTACAAATATTTTAATGGGAAAGCCAGGAATGTAAAATGTAAATACTGTGTGTTACGTTTGCTTATCTCAGCAGGCTACTGCTCTCAGAATAACACGTTATTAAGTTGGTATTGGTAAACCAACCCAGGTGAGATGAGAATTGGGTCTGTGGCGAATAGTGAATTCAGTCTGTGCCGAAACTTAACTTCTTTAATATTTTCTGCATACATATTGATCCCACTTGCTCCTTTAGGTTGTCCTAAGCAATAAAAAGTCTTTGTTTTCCCCTCATCCTGTGCTGTGAAAGGTTACTATCAACTGCCATCAGCCCAGTTTCTCTGAGGCTGCATCTACAGTCACAAGAATAAATGAACGAAGGAAGGAATAACATCACAGAAGGAGAGAGGAGAAATTAAGGCTGCCTCCATGGAGGCATCTACCAATGCCCTGAAAGTGGTCTCCACCAGCTCTCTCTATAGTCAAGGTGGAAGGATGGAGCATGAACTCCACATCTCTGAGGTCATTCACACACTTTGCAAATAAACTGCTTCATTTAATCAAAGACTGTCTGAAAACTGAAACAGTTTCAGTCTCCTGCATCATGCACTGGGAAATGGAAAAGGCTGGTGACAGGACAACAATCCCTAGAGCTGGGTGATACCTCTTGGCACTGGAAATAAAGACCAACATCCAAACTCCACAAAGACTACTGTAGATCTAAACCTTTCAATGGGAAATTTAGGCAGAAGAAATATTTATAAGAAAATTTAAAATTTACTTCAAAGGATGCCTAAAAGACTAAATCTAGCCATTACTGCTAAGTCATCAGGGTCTGAAATTACAATTTAAATGTTGGTAATTCCCCACTGATCTTTCAAGGATTTGCAATTATCTCGCTCCAGATTAATAAACAAGCAATGAAACAAAAAGAATTAAGAGTTATTCTATGTAGTCTTTTAAAATAACTGAAAATATAAAATGCAATGTCATATCAACCCTCAGGTATTCTGGATTAAATTCTTGGTGCAGAAAAAAATCTGAGCACTAAACTTCTTTCTTTTCCCAATTTAGTGACAATCTTTAGTATCTGGAATTTAAAATTGCTCTTTAAAATATTATTCTTTGTTGCCTTGTTCTGTTACTTATGCCAAGATGAAGGTAACTATGACGGCTGCTCAAGGAAGTTCTTTTAGAAGATAGAATTTCTGAAAATTCCAGCTTCTTGTAGATAATACTGGCACTCAAGCCAAGGACTTCCAATTTAGCCACCTGTAGCTCATAGAAATAAAATACAGGAAAAGGGAAGGGAAAAGGGGAAAGGGAAGGGAAAAGGGGAAAGAGAAGGGAAGGGAAGACTGTCAGTTCTATACCACTCCATTCAAGCCTCAGATCTGAGGAAAGAATGTTCTAGATCATTATATTAGATACCAGTATCCACTTTTCTTCCAGTTTGCCTAATTTCTTTTTAAATCTGTCATCATTTTTGGCTGCTACAATGTCTGTTGCAATGAGTTGCAGCGTTTAATAAGATGCTGCACAAAAATACAATTCCTTACATTTGCTTAAACCTCCTAACTTATTTCACCTGATAGGTGTTCATTTTTATCCTGAAAGAGGAAATGAAAAAATTAGATATTAAATTTTGTCATTTTTCAATTTTGTTGGTGTAATTTGTAATTCTGTCTTTCATTTATTTCATTATGAAGTAACTGCAGTACTTACAGATGAATCTAAGTAAAAATGACAATTTTATTTTTCACAAGCATCCAAATGTTGAAATGTCCATAAGACATAGCACAATTCCATAATACCTCCTATTTCTTTTCCAAATTCAAAATTAATGAAAAAACTAACATTTTTCTGTAACTTTCTCACTCTGATAAATATAGAAAAATTTAAATAGGGTCCCATTTTAGGATGTCTTGTCGGCAAGAAAATTAAAATGTAAGAGAAGTAACTTAACTTGACGTTTTCTCATTTAATATTTCAGGATTGAAGCAAATATTTGTGCCTCAGGTAGGGCACAAATCAAAGCAGAAAACCTATAGCCTGATGCCTAGTTGTGGGCATCAGTTACGGTCCTTGAGCTCTCTTCAGGTTCAAAAAGAAACAATCCCCAAATCTCACCTGTAAGAAGGAGGAGACAAGAAGTTCCATTTGTAAGTGGCATGAGTAGTTAACTCCCTAACCCCTTAAAAGGTGCAAATCAAATAGCCATTAAAGTGCTGCACAGTAAATTATTTGGTACGTGCTTTCAGGGATGATGCCATTTGTCCTCAAATCAAATAAATTTGATTTAGAAGCAGCAGTGGTTCCCAAGAGACAAGTTAATGATGAATTAAGGAGCCTGGAGCACCAAAACTTCTGCAGACCTGACATCAGAAACACTAAAAAGTAATTCTGTGATCTATGACTGAGTGAATTTTTGATTGGCATCTTCATCTGAATCCTCTTCAGCAGTAATATTCTCATTATACTGATTCTTTTCTCCCCAAATTCAAATTTACCTATTTGTATTTTAGAGCCAGAATGAAGTTTAGGCTTTTCTCTATTACTACCCTAGAGTTAAAAGTTTTTTTATTGAGATAGGATAAGGGGTAATAGTTTTAAACTAAAGAAGGGAAGCTTTAGACTAGATAGAAGGAAGAAATTTTTTACAATAAGGATGGTGAAACACTGGCCCCGGCTCCCCCGAGAGGTGGTAGATGCCCCATCCCTGGAAATATTCCAGGTCAGATTGGACAGGGCTCTGAGCAAACTGATCTGGTTGATGTCTCTGATCATGGCAGGAGGGTAGACCAGATGACCTCTAAATGTACCTTCCAACCCAAACCATTCTATGACTCTATTTCTTTTAAGAAATTTATATTTAATTCTGATAAATATACTGTGCAAACCTGGAGTGCAGACTTAAGACAAAATTAATGTCACCATTCTCTGTGTAGGCATTTTTAGAAAATTATAACGTATTTCACCAAAACATTGAACACACCTTAGAATTGTTAGCACCAATCTTGTGCAGCAAGAAAAGTGAGGGAAGCAAAATGACTAGGATAAGATGGAAAATCTGGTTTGTAAACTTTGTGCTGGAATTTGAAGGGGGAAAATGGAAAAAAGGAATTCAGATTAATTAAAAAAAAAAAAAAAAAAAAAAGCACCAACCAACTCAACAGAAATATAAGTAATGTCTAGAAACAAAATTTTGAGGAAAAAAAATAACTTTTCAATCAAGCTTGCATGTTGTCCTTACTGAAGCTCTGTGACTATATTGGATATTTACCTTAAGCTTAGTAAATTTGTACAGTAGTGTACAAAACTCCACCTAAGCTTGCCCAGCAGATCTCAAAAAGCAGCTTTCATTAAAAATCATCTTAATGGGATTCTGCAGAAATCAGGATAAAACAATTGTTTTTTAATATTTTCATCACATTTTTAAAGGAACTATAAAACCACTGCTTGTAACACTAACAGGAGGCACAGTGTGTTAAATCACATGGAAAAAGGACGTGCAAATTTAGAAAGCTTCAGAGCTTTTCTCTAGGGGTTTATTAATGCAGCTGCATACAAAGATCTGCATCAAGAAATTCCGTATTGATAGGAACGGGAGACTTTAAACTGAAAAGTTCTGTTTCTGAGAGACTGGGGCTTCATCACAGACCAAATGACAAATGAAGACATCAGTGTGTTTGAAAATCTGCTTTACAGCTTTGAGCACTTCAAAACCTCTTCTTTAGCAGTTCAAAAGGCTTGACTCTGGCAGTGCAGCTCATCTCTCACAGAAGTCAATGCATAGTCCACTATCAAATTTGTTAAGAATCAGATCAAGTCCAGAGACGAGCACTCTACATTTATCCAAGTGTTGTACAAACATTAACTAATTGGACCTCTATCATTAGAAACTTCTTTGAGAGGGGAGAAATGAAAACATCATCTTTTTAATCGTATCGTCCTTGCTTGCCCCAACCTTTTACATTAAACTTAAAATCCCATGACTAAAATGAAAAAGCTTTTTATTTTTAACATTTCACTCTGTTCCATCAACTTGGATCAATGTGTTTGGAGGAGGTCACTGTCAAATTGCCTACTTTGTAGATGTACAATTTAAGCCTAATTGAAGGTTTGATGGAACTTTCTCAGTAAAATGAACTCATTCAAATAGGAGATAATTTAAGATCATTCACTAAGGACCTTTACTTCTTCCATACAGAACATAAAATTTTTATTTCATCTTACAATATAAATTAAACTTGATAAAAGAGGTGTGGGGTTTGTTCCAAACTTAGGGATTTATATAAAATGTATAAGTTAATACTATCCTTTCCCCTTGGTGCTACTATGAATTATGTTTCTGGCACACTTACAGAACTTTAATATACTATAGGTTTCTTAAAATACCTTTCAATCTCCTTCCTATCTTTTGATTTTGGTACTGTGCTAGTTTCCTTGTTAAAAGTCCAGAACTATTTGAAAAATTTCTATGGTTCTTATTAAAAATGGTGTCCAAGAGAAAAGAGCAATTACCACATGATAGTTTGGCAGGTTTTTTTCTGCCTGGAAGGTCTTAAAACTTAGACCAGAATAACATTTAAATCTGAATGCTGCTAAACTCTGCTAACCTCCCTCTTTGCACACCTCCCTGCAAAACCAATTTGCAGACTCCTATTTATTCAGCATTCAGCTCCAAACTGCCTGACCCAGCATATTGCTTTTTTGCCAGATTGCTTATTTTGGTTTCTAAGAAGTACCCTCTGCCAATTTGGAGAACCTATTCCTGATTGTGTATTAACTGTGGGCTCATATTCCCACACGCAAATGACGTGTTATCACAACACATTACAGGCCAGAATTTAAACCCTCTACTTTCTGGATGACAGTTAACTCATCATGGAATATTCGTCATTGAGACTAGACATTTTTTAGGATCTGTTCAGGTCAAGGAGATAAGGAGTCCTTGATCTTTGCAAGAGTATCTTCAGATATACTGAGGGATACTGAGGATATGGTCAGGTTGGATGGGGCTCTGAGCAACCTGATCTAGTTGAAGACATCCCTCCCCATGGCAAAGGGATTGGACTAGATGACCTTTAAAGGTCTCTTCCTACCCAAACCGTTCTATTGATTCTGTATGAGCAGGTCTGGTTTGGAAGTGGAACTGAAAGAGTTAGAAGCTGACTACTTGGAGAAGATAACCTGGTGATCTTCAGCTGGTGGTAGACAAGCCTGTAGTACTCAAATGGCCAATGGACAGAAGCAGGGAACGGCAGAAGGAATGTAATTGATGTATGTCTCTCACAGGCATGGAATTTTCTGCCAGTCATGTGAATACATGATTCACTCCCAGATATATCCCAATAGCCAATTCAGTGACAGAATATTGAGTCAGTTGCAGCTTTGGTCTGACTGGTTTGTATATTCTTGCGTTTACAACTGAAATACTACAGCTGCCTGGGAGAACACTCCAAATCTGCCTTGGTGCAGTCAGCCAGATTAGCATGCATCCTTTTCACATTTTCATTTTTATTTATTGATATATGGAAGAGTGACAAGGGCTGGAGTTTAACAAGTAACATGAACGTCCGATTTTCTAGTTGATTTAGCAATTGTTCACCATGTAGAGAGGGTTCTTCAGTCAACTAAAAATATATGCATAATGTTTGTGCAACAGTGAACTGTACAAGGATTTAACTGGGTTTGCCCCTGTGACAAAAGAATGGAGGGGAATCTTCATTTCAGAGATTTACTGTTCTGCTTTGATTTCTGAGTGCTTATCCTGAGCTTTGCCTTACAAAAGCAGCTCAAGCTGCAGCATTTGCAGTCCTTGTCCCTGCATGATGCTCACGGTCCTAACTGAGGTCTTGTTCAGTGCAGCAATAAAGCCTGTGTGGCAAAGCTCCTGTGAATACCAAGGCTAAAATGCTCTCCCTCTTCTAAAAGGCTAAAATGCTCTCTCTTCTCTTCCTGGGAAAGGAAAAGCTTGGCCCACTGCTATTATGAGTATAAAATATGCCAGAAACAACATTTGCCAAGTGTTACTAGGCTGGAATAAATGAAATATCCCATATTCTCCGACTCTGGACATTATGTTTTTCCTTCAAAAATAGTCTGGAATACATGACTGGATTCTATAGCTCTGGGTAGTCTCAAATAAGGCAAAGTTTGTTTTCTAAGTTTCCACATACACACTTAAAGAGAGAATAAAATTAGTGGTTTCTTTGTTTTCAGCAAATTAAATGAGAAGGATAAAACACTTGATAAAGGAATATGTTTCCCAAACACTTTCCCAAAGACTCTACAGGATCAATTTGCTTTGCAATTAAACAGAATTCCTCTATTTTCCCTCTTTTCTTCCCTGTCAGAAAGTCAAGCCAAGTCAAGCCAAGAAGATTGTGGATGAAAAGCTCAACATGAGCCAGCAGTGTACATTGGCAGCCCAGAAAGCCATCCTGGGCTGCATCAAAAGAAGTGTGACCAGCAGGTCATGGGAAGTGATTCTCCCCTTCTACTCTGCACTCATGAGACCCCACCTAGAGTATTGTATCCAGCTCTGGAGTCCTCAACAGAGAAAGGACATGGACCTGTTGGAACGCGTCCAGCAGAACGCCATGAAGATGATCAGAGAGCTGGAGAAACTCTCCTATGAAGACAGGCTGAGAGAGCTGGGGCTGTTCAGCCTGAAGAAGAGAAAGCTTTGGGGAGACCTTAGAGCAACCTTCCAGTATCTGAAGGGGGCCTACAGAAATGCTGGAGAGGGACTCTTTATCAGGAAGTGGAGTGACAGGGCAAAGGTTAACTGTTTTAAATTGGAAGAGGGGAGATTTAGATTAGATACTCAAAAGAAATTCTTCCCTGTGAAGGGTGGTGAGGCACTGGAACAGGTTGCCCAGTGAAGCTGTGGATACCCCATCCCTCGAGGTGTTCAAGGATGGGGCCTGGATGGGGCTTTGAGTAACCTGGTCTAGTGGGAGGTGTCCCTGCCTTTAAGGTCCCTTCCAACTCTAACCATTCTATGGTTTCTCCATAGATTTCCATGCATGCCAGATCTGTTACTGCCACATTTGAGTATCTTAACTGAAAGTTACCATCACTCCCTGAGAGGCTGGGTTAGCTTCTATGCAATTCATCTTTCCTTTAGGTAAATTTCTGTATTTTTGTAGCCACAACCAGGACAGCAAAGACATATTCTGAAATACTCAACAAAAGCTCCCAGCTCCCAACTCCCAGCTAAACACAACCAGGGAACTGTAGTTTTGCAAATGCTAACACCTCACAGCTTCTTCAATACAGTTCCCACCTTTCAAATACTCATCTGAATCAAAGCTGAACTTTAGCTATTGTGAAGCTACAAAAATACCACCAAAGTTTCTAAACCACTGAAGGATGACAGAATTTTAGACAAAGTATATTTATTCAATATACCTGAATATGCAGCCATCATTAGCACTATATAGCAATGAAAATACAGAGTCATGGGACAATGATGATCTGCTGCATGGGAAATCAATGACAGATGATTTGTAGTCCTGTATTCTAAATGCTACCCCACATTAATTCTGATAGAGGCATTTCCAATGTTCAGCCATGACTGCTTATTTGTTCCTTTCAAAAGTTTATGAAGTCCTTGATCTGGAGGTCAGTAAACAAATATGAAAGCTGTAAGTGAGTTCAAATGCAGTGTAACAGGGAGTTAATTTTCACTGCCCTGTCTCTAGATTAATCAGCTGAGGACAAAGATGAATTAAATATTGTATTAGCAGACTGATAGAGCAATGCAGAAGCTATATTTATCTATCTCTGAAACCATCAACTCCAACAACTTTATTTGAATTCATTTTCTTCAGTTGAAATAACACATGCAGTGAATGAGGTTTCTGAACATCAGATATAGAGTCACCCACATTATATCCAGCAGCACTGAATGAACCAACACCAGCAGAACAGTTTCTTCTGATGGCGGTTTGGCCTCAGAAAGAGAAAAAGAGAATTAAGCAGATTTGCGATACCTTATTTACTATAGTGCCAAATGTCATCGCAAGTCAGAACTAATTAATTTGAAACACCTTCCAATCTCTACAAAACTCAGTCGAGTGGAAAATAGCCTCTCTGGCTCAAGGATCAGAGGCAGGCTGAGGACCTACTGTGCTCTACAACTGCTGAAGCTATCACACTTCTCCAGTGCAAGCTATTCAGGAGCCTTGCAGATGCCTAGTAAAGTCAGAAAACCAAGGAAACCAGCAATAGAGGGAGAGTATGGATTATGATTTTTCACTTTCAAAGTTGTTGAATTTCCACCAACCCCATAACTTTAATATTAATTTGGGTCACCTAGCACTTCTGCAAGCTAGGTCATTTAGAGAGATGGTACGAAAAAGTGGGGGAAAAAAAAAAAAATCCCAAACAGTCAAAAACTAGAAATTCCCTTGAGAGACCCTACAATATGGTACATTTCCTCTTCATAGAGAGGGAAGCTGTGCCTCCTGGGAGGCTGATGATCTCAGTGCAGACAGAAGATGGAGTTCAGTCTGAGACTTTGAAACTAGCAGAGGAGTGAGAACATGTGATGGCCATGCTTTGCTTTGAAACAAAATTGGCATTGCGTCTTGGCACAGTGGGTCTGCCTCTACATCTCTCCCTTATGGTTTTAGATTATGTAGAGTTGTGTTTTCTTCATGCACTCGTTATTGCACGTTATTGCAGAGAGGAGCTGACAAAGGTATTTGCTCTTATATTCATTCTGCTCTCACAAAAGGAAGTGGGGGTCATGAAAATCCCCTAGAAAATAAGTTTTTCAGGGGAATTAGTATGTAATTCCCAGAGTTTTTAAAAGTTGTGGTTTGGTTGTGAGTACCTTGGCAGTACTTAAAAGCAGTTATAGAGTGATGACAACATGAAAGCAACTACCTAAAGAAATAGACTCCAGGCTGCAAATATTTGTAGTGTACCCTTCAAGTACTAAATAATATTACTAAAATCAATGGAAAAAAACTTCTATTTCAGTATCTCTTATTGTCATTTTTAAAGGGAACAATTTTCATCATTTTAACACACTCTCATCAAGGTTAAAGTAAGTGGGAAGTGTTAATGGAGGCAGCGCTGAAGTGATACATTCATACATTAGGACAATGCAGTGTGGAGTGTATAAACATTTCACCCTGCCCTTAACCCCAGAAATGGTTGCATTTCAGCAGTGTGAAATTATTTTACATACGTAGTACTTTCTTTAGTGCTTCCTTTATCACTTGCTAACTGGGTTTTTAAGAGAGAAAAATGTTCTTTTTCTGGTGATCCGGCTTTTATAAAGAAAGTTGAAAGAATTTCAAGAAACAAACAAAAAACCCTTGAGAGCTAATGCACTAGCTAATGGCTATTTTGAAAATCCCCAATTAGAAAGTTTATATTTTTCTATCGCCTATTCCCACAGGTACAAGAAAAAAAATATTTAAACCCATTCCACTGGAAAGAATGATTCTTTCTTTAAAGCTGGACTTTACCACTTTGTGTAAATCCTTCTCTAATAATATGAATTAATTATCCATAGAAAGGAATAATGGGAATGATGTTTCTAGTCTACAGCATGGCACAAGCACAATGGAGTTAGAAATTGAAATGATAAATCTTGTAATGAAAGGCGAAATGCTTTATACGTATATAAGTACTACAGAAAAGATGATATGAACATTCCCCAGTTTTAATAAATTCTTGATCCTGATTCAACTGAGAATTCAGAAGCCCAATAGCAATCTAATGCCCTTCCAGAAATAGCATAAAATAAGACTCTGATGTCATTAACTTCCTCATGGGCACAGTATCATGCCCAGATTTTTCTTTCTGGAGAGTTAACTCCAAGACTTTGAATATTACAAGAACCAGACCAACATGTAAATCCTGCAACAAGCACCTGCTCCATGCAGATGATGGTATTATATTTATGAAAGCCCTTAAATCATTCCTATTTGGTCCAAGCTGGTTTTTCACTGAAGAGTCAAGCTAACAGCTAATTGTCATGCCTTCCTTTACTGGTACTTTGGAAATACAGGGGAAAGAGAATCAGTGAAATGTTCATTATTCATTCAGTAAGAAAGAAGAAATGAGCACACAGCCCTTCATTTCCTACATCAACATGAAACATCTAAAGAGGCCACAGTGCAGAGTAATGTGAAGCGATTTCTTTCCCCTTCACAGCCTGGAGGGAGCACATAAACTAAACCACAACTACAAGACGCAATTCCCGCAGCAGAAACTGGGCAGGTCCCTCAAAACTCCAAAGAACTCCAAGCCTCTGTTGAGACCAATCCTGAAGTTGAATTTCAGGCTCCTGCTATGAGTGGTGCTGGCTTTTACTCGCCGCATCTCTCCAGCTACAAATTAGATGCAGTTAATTACCTGTTTGACACCAGGCAATGTGTCGGCCTGGTGTGATCCTTCTAAAAGCTATCGTACTTCCACCACATGGTCTAACCCAGAAAGTGTATCCCATTTGGCTTGATAAAAGTTAAATAATCAAGTGATTGACTGTTGATGTCAGGAACAATAGTTTGAGGGAATTCTTATCTCTGAATCAACTAACTCTTCATCCATCACTAATAGGAAAAATTTATTATTTCATTTCTGCCTTTCCCTTGCCTGTCATCCCATTCCCACCTCAGCCAGTATGGGGTTGTAAGTTCACTGCAGCAGAGATATGCAGCTGAGTCCGTACTATCAAATAAAACAGGGGCTGAGATCATTGTCTGACTCTTAAGCCAAATTAACATCCATCTACATTTCACAGCACTTGGCCCTGGACCTCTTCTGGACCCCCTGTGGTGTCCCCAAGGCTTTATTATTTTGCTCTTTTTCTGTCCAAAGCATCTAAAACAAAATGAAGCTGTGTCACACTAAAAAGGTATGGATGTCACATGTATCCTGAAACACATCATGAAGGCATGTAGAGATATCTGAGGGCATAACAGCTGCTGATATAACCCTGAAGGATTTTGTAGACTAGAGGAATCATGAGCTTGTCCATACTGTTGACTAAGAACAGTCCCTGGCAAGTGGTTATCACCTCATGCTGCACTAAATGGCCAGAGCCAAAACTTTGTTTTGGACAATTCGCTCAAGCTCATCCCCTAATCCTATCTCATTTAGACTGTAATTTTATACAGCCTTGTATTATTTTTATACTAATAAATGAAACCATGCCTGAGATCATTCTCCAGCCATCAGTGAGACTAGCTGGCACCATTTGGTGATAAATGCAATGCTAGAGTCTGCTTCCCTTCAAAAAAGGGTAGCCATTGCAAAAGTGACTTCAGGGAATGTTTTCTAAACTGAACCTCTTGAACTAGTTGGGATGGCCAAAACTGTACCAGAGGTTTCCTCGGAGGTTAGCAGAATAGGCAATCAGGTTGTACAGCTCTGGCCCAGGACTTGGCTCTATTTTAATTGCAGTCGAAGACTCCTGGCTCCCATTGCAAACTGATTTATAGCTACTGTGAGAGACAGTGGTGAGGGGACAGGGAGAAAAGGGAATTATTACATCTGTGGGTATTGCTCTTGGCAAAATTGGAAAAAAAAAATCCTGCAGTTCTCTGAACATTTGGGGATAAATTTGTCAAATTGTTAAACTCACTATCTGTTCCTGCTCCTTAAGCACTGTGCCCCTATAAATTTTAATGTACTTCTTTTATATCAAAGGTATTATTTGGTATAAGTGATAAAGTGACACATTTGGTAGCTTTGTAAATATACTTTTGAAGAATTCTGGCTGTCATAAAATAACCAACCTGTCAGATTGCAAAGTCAGAGTGAAGCAAGGTGGTTAACTGAAATGAGACTCCCATGAAGAATTTTCTTGTCACTCTGTATGTGGAGGCATCTGCTGCACATACAGACTCTCAAGTCAACAGACACTTTGATCGCAGGATGATTTATGTCAGCCATCAAACGTCTGAGTGGTAACCACACATCTGTCACCAGGACAATGTGGCATAAAAGAGAATTTAATTGCTTTTGGATTATAAATAAAATGAACATTGCAGGAATAAATTACGAGATCACTGTTAATTTGTCGGTTTTGCTATCAAGGGCAAGAAAAACTATTGGGCATAAAAAAAACAAAGTTATTTTTCGCTGCGAGGAGGTGTAGTTAAGAACATTTCAATAACAAATGGCAACAATCTCTTTTTGCTAGGTATGTACAATCTGAAAAAAAAAAAACAGTGTTGATGAATCTGGCACATCTGTCTCATACTTAATCAACTCTTGTAGGTGCTAATGGAGGAAACAATCTGGGATAAAGGACTTGTGAAAGTCAGCTATTAAAGATATATTTCATATTTAGATCATCTTCTCCTATTTTCTTCCTCCCACCCATTTATTAACACTGATGGCCTGGAAAAGAATCATTGCTGAGAGAAAACAAGCTGTGTACTCACCACCATAAAAGCCTAATTTGTGTGCAATGTCCAACCAAATTATCACTGTCTAGCATACCAGGAAGATACAAGCAACTTAGGAAACGCACCTATATTCCCTGTTTAGCCAGTGGAGAGTGCCCTGGGCCTCAGCTGGACTATAGGGGTTGAATTTAAAGAAATACCTGCATGTGCAAACAGTGTCCATGTTCCTGTTGCTGTCAATGTTTAATAAGGGTTTGATTTAGCTGCCATAAAGTAGTGTCGTGTTATTTGGGTATTAAAAGTAGTACCCACTAGAGTACCTGAGACACCTACATACGGTTGGCAGAGATGATTTATGACCTCTTTCTTTCTGGATCAGCAGCTGGAGACAAGGCAGGATTCCCTAGGGATCCAAAAGGACACCAGATGTTGACATTAGGGAGCTGAATCTGGCCCCTACTCAAGTAAGATCAAGACCATCACTTTATTGCTTGGCATGGAAGAAACTCACATTAATGCTTCAGGTTCTCCAGAGCATCCTGCAAGGCCAAATGCTTGTTAGATGAATGTTGAAAAGCTCAAGTGGGGCCTCCACAATAGGCAGCTGGAATATAGCACAATGTCCCCGCAAAGCACAACATAATTTTCCAGACAGCAGAAAAAAAGAAAGGGGCAGAGAGAGCTGTATTTATCTCTTGCCGCTGTGACCCTGGTCAGGTCACGGCAATCCAACTTCCAACCTCCCTTGTTTTCATGATGCTTTTCAATTAAAGCAATTTGTGAGTGAGAGTGTTTAGAGAGTGTTTAAACACAGAGAGTGTTTAGGATCACAGGACCTAGGTCCCGGTTTCACATAGAAAAAGCTAGTGTAACAGCACAGTAAAAATAGCAATAACAGGAAATTCTTTCTCAGAATCTTATATAGGGATTGATGAAGTGTTTGGTGCAGGCCCTAAGTTAAATGAAATTTAATATTAGCTCTTGAGCCATCACCAAGTGCCACTTACTATAACATGCTACAGTGCATGGTTTAATACTCACACTGTCTTAGTGAGAGAGGTAAATAATGCACATATCTTGTACATGAAGAAGTACTGGTGGAGAAAAGTTAGACTAGCCTAGGGTGAATTATTCATTGTGAGGGATTTACCTTCCTAATTTAATGCATTTTTGCTGCTCAGCACGGACTGGCAACCAGATTTGGGGCCTAATTCCACTTGCAAACTGACTTATGTGACACAGAAGCAGCTGAGAGTTGTCAAAGACTGCCTCAGGGAACGCCGCTCTACAAAGTTCGTGCTGTCTGGTATCACAAGAGCACAAGGGGTCTATGCCATCTTCTTTTCCAACTGCCAGCCTAAGACATGTGACAAGGAACAGATGCTATTTTCTCAGGTTGGTTTATTTTAACCCACCTGAAATAGCTGAACAAGTTGTTTTAGTTTCTGTACAGGAACTTTAGTTTCTGTACAGGAACTTAGCTATACCAAAATATGAGGGAAGTAAAAAACTGACTTCAAATCTTCTACACTTGACTCTGTATCTGAATAGTGATTGATTATTTGCAGTGAACAGTTACAATTACATGGTATTATGCTTTATTTCTTTCTTATTCATCTTTAAGAAGTGAATTAACAATAGCAACCACAGATAAAAACTCTCTGGATCAGTCCCACCAAAGCCTATTTATCGAATTTGGACAAAAGGCTCAGTCGCTTAAGCAGAACCACTTTATTATCTCCAGGGGAAGAGAAGGCACTGCTACAAGACGTGAGCAAGTGAGTGAAAAGACTTCTAGAAACAAAGGGTCAGAGAGTATCAGGTGAGTAGATCAGGCACTAGGCACAGCTACTTATTTAATAAGACATAGAACTCTTAGAGGAAGACATCTGAGGAAATGTGATGCAACAGGAGCTGCTAGTGAAAACAAAATGCTGGGTCTGGTGAGGAGCTAAAAATACTGTGGGAGCAGAAGGAAAACACAGAAAAGGAAAATGAGGGTTTTGAGATCCAAAGGCCACAGCAAAGAAAAGATCATTACAAGCACAGTCTCTGCTTCATGAAGGTCTCTTCACATGAACACCTAAAACCAACAAATCAATACCATTTTCAGTTGAAAAAAAAAAAAAAGTCCTAAAATTAATCATCTCCCTTGCACCCTGTAAGGGTTTATATTTTCTTATTGCTTATGCAAGGAACCTAGAGCAAGAAGCTCAGATGGAGGTCTCAGTGAGAAGAAATAAACACTATTCGTTTACCTGGAGAATTTTACTGCATAAAATGCAGTTGAGCTTTCATGCATGATAAAGTTCAGGCAACGTTGACATTCAGGCATAACTTCCTGATTAATATGATACATTATTGCCCAATTTAAAAAGAAAACAATAAATCAGACCATCTATGACCTTCTCGTTACATTTCTATTATGCTATGAGTGTCTGAATGATGATTTGCAGTTTTTAAAGGGTTAAGTGTCTGAGAACATTTTCACTTCTCTCTGTTTCTACAGCCAGTCATCAGCAGGAAGGCCTAAAGTAACAGTGATCTGTAGCAAGTGGAGAGGGGTCATTAATACAGCCATTTCCATGCTGAGTTCTTAAATAAGCAGCTCACTCATCACTCAATCTAACAACAGCATGACTAGGGAGGTCTTCAGACCACAGGCAAAGATCTTCCTGGGAGATCTGAATTCAATACTGTGCTATAAAACCCAGAATGTTCACTTCTAAGGGTATCGCTGGTCAGAAGTTAATCAATTCTGTGTCAGTAGCAGCTAAACATATCTGAAAAAACAACACAAGGCACTGTAGAAATTATAATGATAATTAGACCTGTTCCATACAGCCAGTTTCTGGAAGCTTAATGTTATTTCTCAACTGCCAGGATAAAAATGTGTATTGAATTTCACTGAAGTCAAACATCCTAAAAGGAATAATTGACCCCTGAAATCAGAACGCTTGCATGCAGACTTCCCTTCTCATTCTTCACTGATTCCACCTATCTCATGACCCTTTTAATTACTTCATTTTAGCAACGAAGCCACAAGTGAACATTAAGGTTAAATATACAGACCAAAATCGGGAAGCTTTTAGACATGTGCTCCACTTAAAATATAGGTACAATAAGAAACAGTTTTTGAGTTAAAACAGTGCTTAAATTCTTCCCTAAATTACAGTAGAAACGTAAGCATATATGGTGATTAAAGATTGGGAAAGTGGGGTTGCATGAGAAGAATGCATAAATATTTTATTATCATTTTGCATTTCTCTAGCACTTTATTTCTTCAAAGCACTACACAGCACTGACAAAATAATATTCATGCAGAGAAGATAACACCAATGACACTGCATTAGGCAGACATTACAACCATGATCCTCCAGGAATGCCGCATAAGTCACTGTATTTCCATCTTACACCTTCCTGGGCAAGAGACTTTAATGGGCATCATGCAGAAGAATCCAGGGACAAATCTGCCTTATGTTACACACAACTCCAGGAATTCAATGAGGAAAAAAGTTATGATGCAACATAGCTGTCCTGCAATTATGTGGCAGACTGGGCGGTTTATCAGATGTCTGTTTTGCTAACAACTAAAGGTCCTTGGAAGAAAATCCTGCAAGTTTTATCAGACAAGAGAGTGGCCACTTCCTCCTATGTTTCTCTCATTACCTTGTAAAGGACTTAATGGCGATGTGTTGAAGGAGATCTGAGGGTCTGCAAACACACTAGACATGTTTTGTCACGTGGGGTGAGGTATAGAGGACCTAACGTGTCTGAGGTCCTGCTCGCGGGCTTGAAGACAGCATACAAAATGGGCAAGTCTCATTTCGATCATGAGCTCACACCCAAGTTTCAGCTAAAAATGTAAACAAAGCCAGGATTACAAAGGCAGGAGAAACTCATAGTCTTCTAATGTGCTCTCTGAAGCATACAAATCCCAGAATGTTGATAATCCTTTGTTCATATGCAAAAGCCTGCAATTCAATTAGCTCAAAGACTTTAGAAAGACATCTCTTCTTGAGTTAAAGGCAGACATTTGTGATTTACTATAGTCCTTAGTAAGGATCCAAAGGCTATTCCATCTTATTGACAAAAATGGTTTTGCACCCTACCTCCTATTTGAATTTTTCCCATTGTAGTTGCCATTTCATGTGTGGTTTTCCTACAAATGTAGAAAGCTTTTACAATAGAATAAAGTTTTAAAATGAAAGAGGGTAGATTTAAGTTAGATATTAGGAAGAAATTTTTCACTGTTTGAGTACTGAGACATTGGCACAGGTTTCCAGTGAAGCTGCGGGTGCCCCAGCCCTGGAGGTCTTCAAGACAGGTTGGACAGGATATTTGAGCAACCTGGTCTAATGGAAGGTGCTCCTGCCCATGGCAGGTGGGCTGGAACTAGATGATATTTAAGGTTCTTCCAACCACTCAATGATTCTAAAAATAGAGTGCACCCATGTACAGCCTCTGATTTCCCAAATTTTCAAGATAATTTTCAAAGTGGTGAGCGGTGAGAGTTCTGTGAAAGTTCACACACTGTTTCTGTTAGGGTTAGTAAAACTTTTATGCAGATAATGAATTTGCTGCTTCTGTCACTTGTACATATAATAATGCTTTAGTTGTCTTTGCTGTGACACCAGGTGTGCAGGACTTCTTTCAGGACTGACTGTTGACCCCAATTCCGGTAAAAGGAGTTTCTTAGTCTTGCTTATTATACTTCAGAAAAGCCAAGTGAGTTCATTTGCCCTTTCTTTCATTCATGATGAAGGCAGAGAAAGAGGGATTTCATAATGGAAAAGACTAGTAATCAATTCTTCACCCTGATCTCAGAAGTCAGGTTGCTGGAAAAGCGGTCTCATATCAAGAAGGATTTTCAGCCAAGTTTAAAAAAATCGCTCTTTTAAAAGAACATTGTGAGTGACTTTTCCATGTTCACTGGGAGGACAGAAGACAAAAAGAAGTCACTAAGAACAATCATAAGTAGTTCACAACAGTGCAATGTTCCTGCCACCATCAAAGAAAAAATGATAGGTCATTAAACTCTCAAAGTAGAAAGATCCTGTTCTGGTGACAGCTGCTCTATTGTGTAATGCACTAAGGAAGACGCCATTAAGTGTAATTAAAGAAAAAGCCTAAAACATAAGGACAGAGACCTTTTTTCTTCTCAAGATGAAAACCCTCTGTGTACATACAAAATTATCACCCGTCACAACTGTCCTCTCTTTTTCCTCTCAGGAGAACAGACAGATGTCCAACTGGCATGGAGTACGAAGAGTGTTACAGTCTCAATTTACTTCACACTATCTCTTTCTAATCCCATTTACGCACTTTTCCATTATTTTCTGCTTTGCATACATTCCCCTGTTTCCCAGGCTGCTGCTTCTACTCCTCACACTTCCTATGAGTTTGTTTCTCCTCCTCCTCAAAAATTGCTCCTCCACATCTGTCTGGCTGTTTTTCTGCTTAGTCTGGAGAAAAGGAGACTGAGGGAAGAACTACAACTTCCTGAAAGGAGGATGTAGCAAGGTGGGGGTCGGTCTCTTCTCCCAGGTAAAAACCAATGGGACAAGAGGAAATGGCCTCGAGTGGTAAGAGGGGAGGTTTAGATTGGATCTTAGGAAAAATATCTTCAGTGAAAGGGTGGTCAAACTTTGGAACAGGCTGCCCATGGAATCACCATCCCTCGTATCCCTCTCTCCCAAGGAGAGATTGTCATGCAGAGGAACTCAACCAACTTGCACATGTTTACGTCTTAAAAAAATTAAGGACAGATCTATCTGCAAGTAAGGACAAAAAGGTGAATGTGCCTGGATCGTCCTCTTCTGGAAATCATTGGAGACCAGCTACAACTGTGTCTGAAATAACATGCAAGCAAAGTGGATGCAAAGAGAGATGCAAGTGTGAGGCCAAGGCTTGAGAAGAATCAGCACAGAAGAGCTGAAGATCAAGCTGAGAGGAAAATTGAGAGGAAATTTTTCCCCAAAGAGATTGAATATTTAGAATAAGGAAAATGGACTGATAGCATGAATTACTTAGAGAAGAGCTCCTGAAGAGTAACAACACCTTCATCAGCAGGACCGGTAATATTAAAGCAGATTGACCCCAAGCTTAACAACAGGCAGCAGTGCACCATATTGCTATGACAAATGTTGCTTAAAAGCTACATGAAGAGGTGATATTTTTTCTGTTATTATGGGTGAATGAAAAAACAGAAGTTGTTCCCCTGGTATTAATGAACTAAATGAGAGTTGTCTGCTTGGGCTCACTTGAGACTTCCTGTGAGACTTTTGGCAACTCACCTGAGCTGTCTGTATCTATGGGATCTGTTTTTAAAATGTAGGTGATACACCCATTTCTCATACAGGACCACAGGGACAGATAATAGCATCATATTTCATAGAATCACATAATCATAGAATGGTTAGAGTTGGAAAGGACCTTGAAGATCATTGTGTTCCAACCCCCTGCCATGGGCAGGGACACCTCCCACTAGACCATGTTGCTCAAAGCCCCATCCAGCCTGGCCTTCAACACCTCCAGGGATGGGGCATCCACAACCTCCCTGGGCAGCCTGTTCCAGTGCCTCACCACCCTCACAGGAAAGAATTTTTTCCTAATATCCAATCTAAATCTCCCCTCTTCCAGTTTAAAACCATTACCCCTTGTCCTATCACTACACTTTCTGACAAAGAGTCCCTCTCCAGCTCTCCTGCAGCTCCCTTCAGATACTGAAAGGCTGATATAAGGTCTCCCCGGAGCCTTCTCTTTTCCAGGCTGAACAGCCCCACCTCTCTCAAATTATTTGCAAATAATCAGATTTCTTTTCCAAAGCAGAGGTAGACTTGAGTTAATTTTTCTTTCTTACACTACATTTATACAACCGCTACCTTTTTTTT
>VZRU01003887.1:22734-93025 GCA_013398155.1 Pedionomus torquatus | reverse complement strand
TATATATATATATATATATATAGGTATATATAAATGTAGTGGTGTGATTTATAAGGCATGACACTGAGTGCTGATTTGGATTCCCTGTTAAGATGCACTCTGTTTACATAGGCTGGGAGTCAGCAGAGCTCTTAAGACATTTGGAGCAAATAATTCCATTGATTTGAACCACACAACTCACCAGCTATAACCAAAATGCATACTTTCATGCTCTGAGTAATTGGAACTTTATATAATAAGGCAGAATAGTTGCTTTTAATGCCAAAATACTCAGCAATAGTCACTCAACAGGTTATTCTAAGAGATTATCCCCCCAAAAATATAGTCTTTTAAAAGGGAAAACGTATCTCTCATGATAAAGGGGAAAGATGTTTGCAGCCAGGGTAGGGAAGGGACAATTACCATGTCCACTTTTCTGGAGTGGGCCAATCTACCTCATCACAACAGCTCCTAACATGAGCAGAGCCCTCGGACCCCAGGAACATGCCTACATCCTAAACGTGTGAGTGTAAATCTTCAGATGTCAAGCATAATAAAAATTCAAATGTGTGAAGTGCTAAGTACATTCAGCCCTTCAGTGAGAGAATGGGACCTTAAAGCTATCCATATGGCACTCAATCACTGAATCCAATCAAGGTCCTAGCTTCAAAAAGTCTTTGGTGCTGAAAAAAATTGCTGAATGACGTTTCTGGTTGAGTGTAACCAAGTAATTCTCTAAAGGGAGACTAACATATTTTTGTCAGTACTGAGCAAAGCTGGAGGAAAAAAAAAAAGACATTGTACCTCAAAAAGAAGAGAAATCCTGAGATCACACAGCACCAAGAAAAAATCTAAGATCGACAAAAACACTCAGGCTGGTTTTATAAAAAGTAAATCTTTGGCTGAAAAGCCCAACTGTAGTTTTTCAAGGATATAACAGAGAGCAGACAAGGATAACATTCTGGAGGTAATCTAATTTGATTAGAGAGAGTCATTTAATGAAGAACTATACAGTAGGATGATAAGTACAGAAAATCCGGTACATTGTCCTTGAATGTTTGGAGATCAGTAGGCCCATTTTAACACAGGGTTATGGTCCAAGGAGAAAGGAAATGGAAAGTGAAACATCACTGTAGGCTTAAACCTGTTTCCAGATAAATCACCAGAAAAATGCAATGAGAGCAAAAAATAAATTCCTTAAAGGAAATGTTATCTATGCAGTACAGAAGTCCACAACTGTGACTGGGAACCAGCTAATACTTAGATGACCACATTCATGCAAAGATATTCTCATTTTCAGTATGTTCAAAAGTGAATCCGAGCGGTGTTAAAAGACCTGTACTTTTTTGGGGGGCAGGGGTGGGGAATATGTGCTCTCGTTTGAGCATGAAATAGTCATGAGAACAGATATGCAACAAATGGAACTTCTACGTGTTTGGACATTGGTACCGTCAATGTGTGTGGAAAGAAAATTTATCCAAACAATTGAAAGAAAGTATTTTTCAAATTGCTGAATGGATATATCACAGTGTGAAGAAATAGAAAAATATATATTTACCTACAAAACTGAGCTGTAGGATATTTACAGAGCTGCCAAAACATTAAAGGCTGAAGTGAAATAGTATTAAATAACAACTTCTGAAATAGTAAAAAGACTGGAGCAAAACTCAAAAATTGATCTTTAATAAGAGAAAAATTTATCACCTGTGGTTCTCAATGAAGGAGACAGAACATTTTCCTCCGCGTAAGCACAACTGATAATAAACTAGTTTTTATGGAACTTGGAACAAATGTCCGTTGTCAGGCCTGATGTGGGTCTGTCAGCTGAAGTACATTCACCTATCGTTACAGTATCCCACTCCCTGAAATAGGACTGTCCTAAGCCTTAGCAGAGATTTCTAGGCCCTGACATAATAGCAAAGGTCTCTTTCTCACTCTACATGATAAAAGTACTCACTTATGTTTCCATTTTGAATCCATCAGAAAATGTGAGAAAGAGGAAGAAAATAATCCTTCTGATTTGCTCAGTTGTGGTTCATTGGTAAACAGTAGCTCAAAGTGAAAACCAGGTTCTTCCATACTTCTGCAGGAGGATTTCCTCCTAGGCCTAATTGGAGTAATGGTTACAAAAATGCTTTTCCTCAAAATGGGCTGTTGCACCAGTCTAATACATGGCAATTTTAGCGACGCTTCCTGTAGTTCAATTTACTCAGTTCCAAAGTGCAACAAAATGAAACTTTGGGGTTGTAAACTCACAAAACAGGATCATTTTCAAACAGTGGATTCTGAACAAAACATATCTGACACGCTGGTCAAATCCACAACCACAAAAATCCACAAATAATTCTTTGTTTAGTATAAACATTTGCACTGTTCCACACAAATCCAGTTGCCATTATCAAATATTTCCTTCTAGTCATTATCAATACATTTAAAATAACAAATGGTGCTTTCTACTCCTATCTGTTGGCTTTTTCATGGCAGCAGAAGCTCTTGGCAAATGCATCACTGTGAAATACCAGCTTACTGCTTTTTCTCTCTGTTTCATAGAATCATAGAATGGTTAGAGTTGGAAAGGACCTTGAAGATCATTGAGTTCCAAAACCCCTGCCATGGGCAGGAACACCTCCCACTACACCAGGTTGCTCAAAGCCCTATCAAGCCTGGCCTTAAATACTTCCAGGGATGGGGCAGCCACAACCTCCCTGGGCAGCCTGTTCCAGTGCCTCACCAACCTCACAGGAAAGAATTTTTCCCTAATATCCAATCTAAATCTCCCCTCTTCTAGTTTAAAACCATTACCCCTTGTCCTATCACTACACTTCCTGACAAAGAGTCCTTCTCCTGCTGTTCTGTAGCTCCCTTCAGATTCTGGAAGGCTGCTATAAGGTCTCCCTGGAGCCTTCTCTTTTCCAGGCTGAACAGCCCCATCTCTCTCAGTCTGTCTTCGCAGGAAAGGTACTCCATCCCTCTAATCATCTTCGTGGCCTCTATTTCCTTTGAGAATATTTCTGTTGAGAACTTAAACGTTGGCTTTTCTCTCTGAAGGTTATGGACAAAGTCAGGCAGGTAGATCTATATTCTCGCACACTAATGCTGGGTAGGGTGAGCTTGCTCCATGTTTGTCTTCAGCATTTACTAGTTAGAAGCAGGTGTCTTCTAAACCTTATTCTCTGAGCAGTGTATCAGAAAAAGATGAGGAAGACTGGCATGATTTTAATCTTATTTTAATGCATCTATTCCTTTATTTTAAAAAACGGACATGTTAGATGGCAGATGGGAGTATCTGATTTAGAGTAGTTTGTAAACATTCTATAGTATAGTCACTGTAAAGCTTTTGTCTTTGCCAAATATTTCATTAAACACTTTTAACAGGCCTATTTTTCTTGTACTGCATAAATAAAGTGGCATTTTATGCGTTGCTTTAAGTAATGGGGCATATATATTCTGTAACTAGATAGAGTTCCCCTGGGGAAATACCAGGTAGCTTCATAGTAATCACATTTCCCTCAGAGTACTTGGTAATTACTAATTATTCTTAATGAGATCAAAAGTAATTGCTATGTAACCTTCAACCATGGTTTAGACATTGAGAAATAATGTATGTCATCATAATTTACTCTCTAATTGCGACTATCTTGCTATTGCATGCATTTTTCCATGTAGCAGTAGGTACCAAGCAAATAAAAAGTCATTTGGTCATATTTATAGCCCAGATCACTTCCTCCTATATAAGCAGCTGCAGGAGAGGCAAAGTTCATTGCCAAATTCTCTGTTGTGGAGCATTTGTGCTCATGATCTGGCTGCAGCCCCTTGAACAGCCAAAATTTGCAGCCTACAATGAGTGGGGCATGAGGCCACTGCTTCTGCTCAAGGTCCTGCAAAGGAGAGTGAATGTTACAGATTTGACCCAGATCCCCCGGTGCAATGGGAAACTGCCAGTATCAATACTGGGAACTGTATGAGAACCTACATTTTCATGTTTCAACCATTCAGTTTGTTTGGCAAAAGAATTCATGGTACTGTAGTGTCATATTTGATTTCTTTTGCTCCAGGTATATTTATAACTCGAGTTTTCAGCTTCTCCATATACAATATCTCGATGATACAGTCTTCTATATGCTGCTTATTCTACAAAAATTCTTCTCAAAGCTTTGAAAATTTTTCCCCTTGATTGTTGTAACATTCTTTCTTTGGGCTTTGATGCTTTATCTGGACCTTTAATTCCTCCTTCTTCTCAGCTATCTCTAATGTCCTCCACGCCTCACATTCCTTTACATCAAATGTGACTGGTTTTGCTCCAGTCAGAGTTTTGCTCCAGTCCTTCAATAATTTCTACTTAACACACCTACTGAATCTCTTGTATATCAGAAGGTCACCTCTCTTACCTTTGGTGTCAAAAGGTCTTGGTCACGTATCTTCCTCTTATCTTTCATCTTTTTACCCTGTGTCACAAGTAACAAGTAGAAAAGAATCTCTCCATCAAAAGCCAAAAAGCCATCATGGTGCTTACATTCAAAGCAAAGCAGTAGGTCATACAGTGATACTAGGAATGGATGAAACTGCTGCTATGATTTGCACAATCTGTTTTTTGTTTTTTTTTTACCCAGTGAAGGTGGGATGCATTTTTACCTCAACTGCCTGTTATGGTTTATATTTTAGACTGGAAACTCTCTGGAGAAGCGGCTGGCATTTATTATGTGCCTTTACAGGTCAATAAATCCATGATAACCTAAAAAACGAACCTATTTGTAGGTTTTCCCTAGCCCTACATTGATGATCTGGTAGTTCTTGTTATTATCAGACAAAATCAATGTTGTGCATATGAACACAACACAAGATGCTCAAGACAGATCACATAACAAAATAATTTGAGATGTTTTCATCTTATTTTTCTCTTTCATTTTCTCTTCTGAACTCAGTTATGTATTTATTTTCTATAATCTGCTAAATTTCAAGGAGCTGCTTTGATCTATGTATATCTACATACGTTTTCCCACTGCTACTGTTTTATTATTAGCTTTGTACACTTTCATGTGTCTTTATCTATCAACTCTATTACCATAGATGCAACTGTATAAACTCTCTAGACAAAATAAATATTAGACATTAGACTCACAAGGAGTCTTTGGTATAGGAGAACCCTGTGAAAGACAAAATTCTGATTCATCTTCTTCTAAACACGTGCTTAAAATAGGTCAGCTGAATCATCTGGAGGTTACTATATTTCCCAGGGAACTTCAGAGGGAATCAGGAAAATTAATTTAGGCTGGATAGCTAACTTTGAGGTAGACAAGATTGGAAGGGGAGGGTATTTACTCTACCTTACTACAAGAAGAAAGGTATCCCTCAAAAGCCATATTTGTAAAGACAATATACCAATGATTTAAATCACTAAAAGGTCTCTGTCTCAGAATATTTAGAATATCATAGAATCATAGAATGGTTACAGTTGGAAGGAACCTCAAAGATCATCAAGTTCCAGCCCCCCTGCCATGGTCAGGGACACCTCCCCACCAGACCAGGTTGCTCAAAGCCCCATCCAGTCTGGCCTTAAACACCTCCAGGGATGGGGCATCCACAGCTTCTATGGGCAACCTGTTCAAGTGCCTCACCACCCTCACAGGAAAGAATTTCTTTCTAATATCTAATCTAAATCTCCCCTTCTTTCAGAAGCCATTACCCCTAGTCATATCGCTACACGCCCTGATAAAGAGTCCCTCCCATCTCTTCTATATGCCCCGTTTAGGTATTTGAAGGCCACTATAAGGTCTGCCTGGAGCCTTTTCCAGGGTGAACAACCCCAACTCTCTCAGCTTGTCAAATGGAAGGAAAATGTTGGTTTGGAAAATAGGAACTGCACATTACAGTATTATTCAGTCTGAATGGCCTGAAAAAGCAAGGTTTTGGGCTCCCCCCAAGTCCCATGATGTCCCACAGCAGTCTAGGATCACTACCTTGCTTTCCACCTGAAAAAGCTGTTTTTATCAGAAATAAACAAAATTGCTTATTTTCAACACAAACCACCTAACAGTAGGACTGGGCAAACAATCTTTGCATGCAAATCAATTGCAGACAGATTTCATGCAGTAAGGAAATCCCAACCCATCCAAAGCCTCCACTTTTGTAATCTCTTGGAGTGTTTTGAATCAGCTTATGGCAGTTTCACACAATTTTCCTGACATTAACTGCTGTAAAGTGAACTAAAACTGTTACAGAAATGACCATACCAAATCAGCTGAGGGTAAGAATACAGTATTCAGAGGAGCACTGCAGACATAAAGAGCTCTGACCTACAGCTGCCCAGCTGCTACTTGAAGAAAATTACCACTATCCATAATGTTACGTACCCCAGTGCTTTTTCCCCTTTGCTGTTGAGGCACTGTTCCCCACTGCTGCTTGAGACCTGCAGAATGAATCAGGGAAAAAATTTCCTCCTCCGGTCTCCTTTTCAAAGAGGAAAATTCTGTGTGTTTCAACAGTCTTCAGCAAAAGATGAAAATATCGGTTTAAGATGTAATAAATAAAGCTCTTGCACTATTAGAATCATAGAATTTCCTAGGTTGGAAGGGACCTTTCAGATCATCGAGTCCAACCATCAACTTAACACTGACAAATACCATCACTAAACCATATCTGTAGGCTCTATGTCTACCTGTCTTTAAAATACCACCAGGGACAGTGACCCAACCGCTTCCCTGCCCAGCCTGTTCCAATGCTTACCTCCAGCCCTCAAAAAATCTAAAGGAGAATAGCTTTCTAGGATTTTATTTTAAAAAAACTTTGTTTTCTGTTTCCTTCTCTTTCACTGAGGTTTCATTGTAGCTAAGGACTTCAAATCACTGGTCTTCTGACAGGACAAAAGTCTGACACCAACACTCCCATTTCCATTTTAAACTAACTTGAATGAGCATTGGAACTATAATTTTTTTCTGTATTGAGATGACTTATTTCTCTTCTTTCAGATTCTTTAAGTGTTATTCATGAGGTTCAACAAGGCCAAACCCAGAATCCTGCACGTCAGTCAGGGCAAGCCCCCAGTCTCAATACAGGCTGGGGGATGAAGGGATTGAGAGCAGCCCTGCTGAGAATGAGAAGCTCAACCTGACACAGCAATGTGCACTTGCAGTCCTTGTACCCTGGGTTGCATCAAAAGCAGCATGGACAGCAGGGCAAAAGAAGTGATTCTACCCCTCTAGTCCATTCTGGTAAGAATCCTGGAATACTGCATCCCACTCTGGAGCCCTGAGCATTAGAAGGATGTGGACCTGTTGGAGCAGGTGCAGAGAAGGGCCACAAAAGCGGATCAGAGTGTTGGAGCTCCTCTCCTATGAAAACAGGCTGAGAACAGGTTGTTCAGTCTGGAGAAGAGAAGGTTCTGGGGAGACCTTATTGCAGCTTTTTGGTGTTTAAAGGAGGCTTATAAGAAAGATGAGGACAAACTTTTTAGCAGACCTGTTGTGATAGGAAAAGGAATAATGGCTTTAAACTAAAAAAGTGGAGATTCAGACTGAACAGAAGGAAAAAATGTGGTGAAATGAGGTCCAGGATGCCCCGAGAGGTAGTGAAACATTGGCCCAGATTTCCCAGAAAGGCGGTGGATGCCCCATCCCTGGAAGCATTCCAGGTCAGGTTGGGCAGAGCTCTGAGCAAACTGATCTAGCTGGAGATGTCCCTGCTCATTGCAGGGGAGTTGGACTAGATGGCCTTTAAAGGTCCCTTCCAATCCAAACTATTCTATGATTTTACTCATTTCTGGCAAGTTCTGTGTTCAGTAAAGCATAAGGGACTGTTGTTACTCCTCCCTGAAGAAACAGCTGTGTACAGATTTTTGTATGATTTGAGGTCATTGTTGATGCTTTTTATCATTATATGTTGGTGCCCCTAGTGTCAGTCTGCGGACATTTATTTATATACTGCAATATAATGCAACCCCTGCAATTGGTATGATTTTCTTTTTTCTCGTATTAGAGTATCTAAATCAAAACAGCTACTTCAGTCCAAGAAAGCAAGAAATGTCGAAACAGAAAGCAGAGAGCTTTGATTGGAAGGTATGCCTTAGTGACAGTAGCATACATACAGACAGCAGCCAATAGCTATTTTTCTGTGTAGAGGGCATTACAATAGCTGGAACAGAGCAGAGAATCAAGGGGTAAATTCTCTGCTTATGGGGACGAGGATTTTTTTATTTTTTTTTAATTTTTTTTTGGCTGGTGGATAGAAAATGAACAGGAACCAGCAGATTTTGGCGACCATTACTCCCAACATTCATTGGTTGCCCTGAGTGTATTGGAAAGACCAAGTGGTTATTTTGCATATTTGGCAGCAAATCCTTGATGAAGAGAGTCAGAGAACTTGCTCAGGGGTAAATCTGGGAAGGAACTGAACAAGGTTCTCAAAATTGGTGTTCAGCCACGAGCATTTCATTTCCACTTTCCAGTACTGCAGTTTTTACTGCTATCACAGCAGTAAAATAGTAAACAAGTTATTCCTACAGAAGAGATGGATGGGAATTAAAATATTTAAATCAACCAGCTGTCCACGGGGACCTCATTAGTACCCAGTTTGCCTGTGAAAATACCACATTTCAGAATGCCATCATGTTATTACCTCACTTGCAATACAAACACTGCTGTGCCATGACACTACACAAACCCCAGAAAACCTGTTGCAAACAGACTAGTCTAGATTTCCTGCACAGTGGGAAAGAAGTCCAAAAACTGACAGATTAGCTAAAGTGGTAGCTTTTAGCAAAAAAGAACCTGATTCTACCCATTTCTACTATTTCAAGGGGTCTTACAGAGCTGGATACAGTGACCCAAATCAATTCCTTATTCACTTAATAACTGACCACTTCTTTTGAAAACTATTGTTCTTGATCTCATAAATTAAAATTATATAAATTATGGGTAATATTTTTAATTATTTTATTTCAGAACTTTGAAAAGTTGCCTTAGAAGGATTAAACTGACATTTTTCAAAGGTGACTTGCCCTGGCTTGAGTTCATTCCCGTTACTACATGAGGACTAACAGACTCATTGAGAAAGAAAACCCTGAGAGGGATAGAATTAATTCTCATTCTTTTGGCTTTCCTTCTTTCTCATTCAGAAATGAAAATTAAAGACCTATCCACATACAGAAGGCATAGAAACTAGCTGCTGCTCAGTGACCACTGAACACTTTCAAAATTCACATCCTAAATTCTCATTTGAAATAAAACTTGTCTTCAAAACTTTTCACGTTATAATATTTTCAGTCTAATGAATAATTCCGTTTATGAAATGGGAGCCCAGAATAATTTACAGGTAAATTAAAGATTTAGGGAGAGGAGTCTATACTATGTGAAATGAACTCCTCTCCATTTCCCACACTGTTGAAGTAGATACATTTATAAAGCATGTTTTTCCATTACTTTTCCCTGGATGACTTTAAAAGGATGGGACAGAAGATTTAGATCTAGTTTCATTTCTTCTGCATGCGGGTTTAGAGGCATGATGCTTGCTAGCAGATCACTCCCGCTGGACTCCATCTAACCCTACTTCAGCCATCTAAAAATTATCTATTATCTAATCTACTTCAAGTTAGTGATCTGTATTTAAAGGACAGAGAAGTGCACTTCTGAAGTATGACTTCAATCACTTCTCCTTGACACCTGGCTTAGGACAAGAGGAACCATCCTCTTCAGCTACTTATCTCCCACTGACAAGAGAATGAAACAGCTTGCACAGACATATAAATTTCTAGGCAGGTACAGTGAATCTCAGCCTGCCTGTTCATTCACAGTAGATTTAACTTGCATAATTTCCTTAGTGATACAATATCATGCCTGGATTTGCATCTCCAGGCTTAAGGATTGTACAGTAAAATGCAAAAGGGGGGCTTTGAAGAAATCACTTCAAAAGAGCTTTAAAGAGTTTGGATTATTTTTCCTGCCACTAACTTCCCTTGGTTTCCCACCATGGCCCACAAAACTTGAAAAGACTGCCAATCTCTTCCGCATGCTTAATATATTCCTCTCCCCTCCAAAGTATCTGTATCATACACAGAGAGAAATGTGTTTTTATAAACAACTCAGCAGTCAGCAGGAGGTGAGATGATAGCTAGCCGGTGAGGCACCAGCTAAAGACAAGATATTCCAACATTACAGGAGATGGAGTCAGATGAGCCTAACTCCAGGAGGGTTTTGATTTTTATCTTAATAGCTGTCTGCCCCTGTGTGGATTTGAATAAAACACCATAAGGAAAAGGAAAGAATAAGCTGCAGTGTGGGACAAGAGCTTTTATTTTTATTTTTAGTATTATTCTTGTGGGAAGACTCTGATCCAGAAGATAGTATAGTTTATGTGGTCTGCTGGCCATCAGGACAGACTGAGATTAGATAATGAACAATTGATAACTGTCCCATTTGTCTTCCAGTCTGTCATACTAATAATATTACTAAAAAAAAAAGGTAAATCAAAGAGCAAAGTTGAAAATTTTTACTACAATCAAGTGAGAAGCCTTAAAAGTAAAAGCTAGCTGGCAGTTTATATGTCTTTCATATTCAGAGTATCCTCAGCCTGACAGAACAAGCCAGAAAATAAATTTTGAAAAGAACACTTTGGGGAGATCTTCAAAGACTATATTCTTCTACAATCTGTGCCATGCAATTTACATATTTATTTAAACTGTGTGTGTGTATGTATTCCATGAAATATTTGGAACACTTCATCCTATTGGTGAAACATTTATTCTTCCATGTTTACATCATTCCCCATTAACAGATATACAAATACCCTACTCACTCGGCTGCCAAAAAAAGTTCATTTGACAATTTTCTGACACCCTTGACACTCAATATCAGTAGATCTTCATGTCTTCTAAATACATTCAAGTCCCAGATTTTATTGCTATGTAAACTTAAACCTAAAAAAAAAATAAAAATAAAAAAATAAATGTGTCAGTAATTCACACTGCATTTTAATATGTTTTTACTGCATTTGTAATACAGCTCCCAACCAGCTAGATCCATGGTACCTATCCCATTATTGTTGACAAAAATCTTCATCATTTAAAGTCATAATTAAAGATAAAAACTTACAAAATAGGAACAATGTATGCACTTATTCTTTTTTTTAAAATGGACATATGAATTGAACATGGGACCCCCCTCATTAGTACCAAGGCAGAGCAGTTGTATTGTAATTTTCTCACCACCATTTCTCTCTGGTCTTGTATAGACGTTTCTCGGGGGACATCAGGGGACTTACTGACACTAATGCCACCTGCAAACAGGAGAAAAGCAAATGCTATTTTTCTTCAAACAACCTTTTTCTTCAAAGCTATAACTCTGACTTCAGCACTTTACCAAGATAAACAGCTTCATTACTGATAAAGGTGGTTGTGTTTGCTTGAGTGAGAAAGAAATGAGAATGGAGATATAATAAACATCAAGCCAGTTTAGCCTCTTAGTTTTAATCCTATTATCTCTTCTACTCATTCTTCCCCGCTGCAAGATAACATTTCCTACTAAAAATAATCCAAACTGTAATTTCATCTATCATAGCGGGGATAACACAAGGCTTCTGCACTACTTAAATGGCACTCAACCCCTATTTCAAAAAAGCAGGTGAAACTTTGGTGGTGTAAAGTCTTGCGCTGCAAGATTTGCTTCCATCCTACAAGAGATTAAGTGACCGGAGCAGAACGATGAGCTAACAGGGAAACGGTTTTCAGGTGAAGTTGCTAAATTACAGGCCTGAGGAAGTTCTTGACTCAGCTTTCTGTCACCAGTGTGCCTTTGGGGAAGTCACCTGATTTCATCCTACAAATGTGCAAGAGGCACAGGCATACAGGGTCATACTTCCAGAGGACTCTGTTCTCTCTAGGATAAACACGCTTTTTATTGAAGCTACTATTTAAAGAGCTGTTTCAGGTTCAAACATTTCAGCCACATAGACATAGACTGATTATTATTTTTTCTGGTGTTTTCCCAAGCACTTTTCTTTTAGCATCTGTGCTGCTGCTCCAGGAATCTACACTCCTTGCAGATTGAACTTAAAATGTACGAGGCATCTCCATGATTTTTCTGTTGAAAGCATCTGCTGATTTCTATTACATTATTTTTGCCCTTCAAAGAGGCCTGGTGAAAACTTTTACTTGGTTCCCAGTACCCTCCAGTTTGGAACCTGCTGCTCCTTAGTTTCTCCCCCGTAACACTCATATTCTAATATTCTCACAAGTTCAGCTGTCACATTTGTTAACTGCAAATTCATTAAGGCAAGATTTCTGCCTCTTACTCTAAGCCAGAACAATGTGAAGATGTCCCTAATTTTGGCAGATCTTGTACCACTTGTACTGTAATACAAATCATATAATAAAAGCAATATTTATTACATTACTTTTGAACTCCCAAGGGCAGGTAATAAACAAGAAGGGAGTAGAGTGATAAAGAATACAAGGGTAAACTAAACAAGGTGGAATTCACTCTGAGATTCAAAGATACACAGGAAGAGGGAAATTTAGGAAGTCCCAATCTGATGATAAAGCATTGCAAGCACAGACACCACGTGCAACAGCACCCGAGGGCAAATGCATAAAAGGTCTTTCTGAGTGTCAGTGCAGCAAGTGTAGCTGGAACAATGAAGGCATCTGCAGGCAATTTATCAGAAACATATTGGCAAAAAACAAGTGGATTCACAGAATAGCAGTTGAAATAATTAGAGGGCAGGAAGGATTGATTTGCCAGGAAAAATGAAAAGAGCTAGCTATAACCTAGATAGCCATACCCATAGTAAGAAGGAGTAGGATAGAATAATAAGAAATTCAGCTGCGTGTCATAGTTAATGTTGGTGTGCTCCACAGAATTTCCAAGCCAAACACCCATGCAGCACAGATAATAATATGTTTCCATTGCCTGTGGGATGAAAATGTTTAGGGGCTTAAACTGCCTTTCTTGTTCTAAATTTGACAAGGACCCCACACAGTGAAACCCTTGGGAGGTATTGATGTGGCTTCTTTCCTGTCAGCTACGCCCATTAGAAACCAGTCAACACAGAGGCCAGAAATGGGTTTGAAGAGATTTGTAGCAGGAATATCAAGCTTAATGTGCATGCAGTAGGAATGCAAATGTGTGTCTGTGTGTGGGGGCAGTGAAGAAGCAACAGAGCAAGCATTAAAATAGTGGCCTGTATGGGTAGCAAACACCATTCCCAAGGCACTGCTCCCAGGACACTGCTCCCAAACGCCCAGTTGAGGAATGTGTTGGTGACTCCCACAGGCTCTCCCTCTGGCACCACAAATGATCTGTGGAAAATACGGTCTCCCAATAGCAGGAAGATGGCAACACAGTGGCAGTATATCACCTACACCATTTATTTTCCTTTTCACAGAATCCTGGAATTGTCAGAGTTGGAAGGGATCTCTAGAGATCATCTAGTCCAACTCCCCTGCTAAACCAGGATTGCCCAGAGCACATCACTCAGAACTGCATCCAGGCAGGTTTTGAAGGTCTCCAGAGAAGAGGACTCCACACCCTCCATGAGCAGCTTGTTCCAGGGCTCTGTCATCCTCACCATAAAGATTTTCATATTCCAATGGAACTTCCTATGTTCCAGCTCCACTGCCCCTCATCCTGTCACTGGAAACCACTGAAAAGAGTACAGTGACTTTTAATCCAACAGGAAAACAGATACATATTTCAAACAAACAAGTGAAAACAGAACATAAGCAGCAATCTAAACTAAGATTTATGGAGCCTGAACCAAGCAAGATTCTTAAGCAAAGGCCAACGAGTTGATGATTGCAAAGATCCCAGTCTCTTGTAAACTGGGATCTCAACTGAAGTTGTACCCAAAAGACCACTTCTTGCCACAGGCCATTAGAACAAAACTCAACATGAATGTGTCTCAATCTCTTCCTGCTGTTGAAATCTAGATGAGAAAATAGCAATGGCTGGTTGATGCTGCATGTATTTCAATAAAACTAATGTACTGATCGGTTCATTACGCAGTGAGATATAGTTGAATTATTAGCTTCAGTGGCATCACCAGCCATCTTTTGAAGAGTCCATGCCAAGCAGTATGAGACTGATGTTACTTTGACAAACACAGATAGAAAGAGACAAAAAACCCTCCCTGAAATTCTAAATTATTCACAAAAATTCTCTCTAAGAAAAAGTTGTCCAGTCTGACACATCAAAATGCAATGGTATTACCCACATTCTATACATTTCGCTCCGCGCACAGCAAATCATCCTCATTTTTCTGAAGTAAAAATGCAAATACACAATGGTTTGGCAGGTCAGTTGTGTATATATCACTTTAGTTAATCTAGGTAAGTACTATCCTTATTATCCAACATAGCTGCCAGCGACTTCTGGTCATAAGGTCAGGAGCAAAAGCAGTCATTAACTGCCACGCCACTGCTATCTCTACTGACTTTTGCCCTTAAAGTCAAGTCAGGTTTGCCTAGCTCAGTGCTTGGAAGTCAGTGATTCAGTGAATAGCACTCTTCTTCCTGACCGTGAAGTGAACTCACGCCCTGCTTGTGGTAGGAAGGAGTGCTCTGCTTCTGAAGGTGCCAGCTGTTGGACAAGATGTAATACTGAGGTCCTGACCATTTGTTCATTAAGCATTCTGCAGCACTTCTTGCAAGAACATCTGAGAGTGAACTCCTCCTGCTTGAAAATTCACATCTTCCCTATCCATATTTGTTTATATTTTCAGCTGGATACACCTTTCTTTTCCACTTTGTTCCCTAAAATGCCTGTGTAAAGCCTCTTAGCTGACTGAAACGACAACCACAAGCTGAAGAGCCAGAACAGGGCAGTAGGGAGTTTCATGACCTATGTTCCCCACGAATCACCGCTATACCAATTACACAGTATTGCTGCTTTCAGATTATCAGCTGGTGCACGGCAGCTGAGAGTGTGCTTCATTGCTCCGGTAGCGATATGTGCTATCCCTTGCACTGTGTTCCAGAACCTGCCATGTGAAAGTCGCTACAGGAGAGCGGTGACTTTACAGAGGTGTTATAACCATACTTCATTATTGCCCAAGTAGAGAGGCTAATGACACAAAGCTTCATTAAAAAAATTCTCTGGGTCTTTAAGTATCTTGTAGCTCTCAGCAAATTCAAGGTAAGACTTAGAGGTTATGATTTTCCTAATAGGTACAGTGCCTTTTCTCTGGCTTCAAGGGTAAGAGACATGGCACAGCAATCTACATAGTAAACTCCAAAACCAGCATGGTCCCATCCACCCTGCCTAAGGAAAATATTCCAGGGAGTGTCCAGAAGACCATTAGATGGCACAAGCCAAAACCCCTCCAGGGACTCTGCAAAAAGTGGAATGGAGGACAGGGATGGAGCACTGTTCTATTTCACACCTTGGTTCTCTTCACTTCTATAGCCAAAACCTGACAAAACGATGGGTTGGCTCTGCTCAGGGACTATGTGTGTGCTATAGGCTAAAAAGAATCATAACTCTGGGAGCAGCCAGATCCTGGGAGCTTTGAGCTCACCAGCAATAGTCCTAGGAGAAAAAAGATCAGCTGATTCACACTGAAACCAAATAACATTAAAAGTTTAATTAAACTCAAATTTCTAAGTAACTAGAAATCGTGGTTGTTAGGCAAATCTAGCTTGATTCTCTTCCCTGCTAGGAAGAAGACAATATTAGCACTAGCAATACTCTAAATCTTGCAAATGAGTTTAAGTCATGCAAAGAAACAACTTCCAGCTGAGAGAAGTTTGACCTAGGTCAAAGCAGGGAAAACTCTCATTAGTCTGCCTTCTAAATGGGAAGCCTGCTTCAGGCTCAACTGCGGTAATAATTCATAGCCTGTATAGTCATTCCAGCCACCAGATGGAGTGGAAATTGCACAGTGGCTAAAACCACCTATTGTATATAGATGTATTCACATAACTCTTCTGCCAAGCCTTGAATGGCAGCCACAGGGGCCAGGTTCAACTTCTGGAGTCTCAAGTGAATGGCAACTTGAACCCTGCTAAGAAACCCAGGACAGTAAGTGAAGAGATTTGTGTACTCCCTGCGTCACAGTTCTGTAAGTGATGATTAAGGTGGCTGAAAAACAGCAGTCGTATTTATTAAAGAAATGGGAAATAGAAGGATATAGATTATAGAATAGAATAGAGCAAAGTACAAACCACCAGGTATTCCTTTTCCAACCAGTCCTTAAAACCCTCCTCTCAGACTTTAGGTGACTCAGTTGCTTCCCTTGATGAGGCATGCATCTGTGTCCCATCTCCTCTATGGCCAACGTGGAGTTTGTTTCTGTCATATTTCTATCCTCTTCAGTTTTGGCTCTCTTTCCCTCTTCTATCTGTGAAATATTTATTTCATTCACTTTTTATTCTAATGCTAAAGGTGGAATACCTTAGTACCAAGGCCAGGCTGGATGGGGCTTTGGGCAGCCTGCTCTAGTGGGAGGTGTCCCTGCCCATGGCTGGGGGGTTAGAACTTGATCTTTAAGGTCCCTTCCAACTCTAACCATTCTATGATTCTATGATCAAAGATTTACCCAAAGGGCTGTCATAGCACCATTGCTCTGAACCTCTTTCACATAGACAAGATCTTGCAGGGGGGAAGCAGGACAACTACAGTAATGCCTGCAGTGGTACTATTTATTTTGGTTGGAACAAAACAATAATATTTTTACTGAGTATTGATCTAATTGATTTTTCTTTCTCTGCACAAGACAAGTTCTCTGACATTTTTTTCCGACTGAAACATGCTGAATTTATCAGCTGCTTCTGGAGGCATCCAGCAGCCTATTTCTTTCTATTGCAGAGTTTCCAGCAAGTTTCTGTGCCACCATCACTTGTGACAATTGGGAGTGAGAAATGTGGCATCCCTCTTGCTTACAGAGCTGAGCAGCAGCCATGTAGGTCACTGGTAATTGTAAGAGTGCGGAAGATCAAACTGAGCAATTGCTGGAAAGCTGATGAATCTTCATGTGACAACAAAGGCTATTTATTATTACTCAAAGCAGATATTCACTCAAAAGTAGGAAACCAGAAGCAAAGAAGCAAGCTTGAAAGGTAGAAAATGTTCTTAGAAAATGCAAAATACTTTTGAAGCACAGGAAAAAAACAGATATTTAAGTCTTTCTTACATAATTTGAGATCTAGCCAATGCAGGCACTTATATGTTAGCTAGACTACATTCTTGGACTACTTTTTAGTTAACAGAACATCCTTTAATATGAATAGGTGCTTACAGAGAAAGCTTTTTCCTAAGGTAGACAAAGGAAAATGACCTTAAACAAGCCTATTTCCTTCACTACATCAGAGCCCAGAATAATGGCTCAGATGGAAACATCCAAACTTTCTTGTGGTAGGAAAGACCCTGCTCTAAGATGCTCTCTCTGGTATCCCACACAGATTCAGTTTCCACAGACATTTCCTGGATTAGTTCTATAATTTATGAGTGTTTGCAATTTGAAGAGACGAAAAACTGGAACAGATCAGAAGATGACCTATTCTCTTCTCCAAAATTTAGATTATAAACTGAAAATTAATAAAAGCTTTGAAATAATTGGCTGAAAACCAAGAATGTCACTATAAAATAAAACCTCAGTGTCAAATAGAAAAGGTTACCTGCGTTGTTGCAGGGTCCTCCCTCCACTTCTTGGGCCAGTCACCGTTATGAAACTTCATCTTCCAAAATCCACATCTGATCATGATGAAAAAAAGCATGATTAACAAAATTCAGTTTTCTTTGAAAACCAGTTTTGGCAGAACTTCTTTTAGCATTCTCAGCTAAGTCTCCTAAGCTCCTTGTTTTCTCTTGCTTTTCACCCCATGCCCACATCACAGGTCTTTCTCAGGCCTTCAACGGCATGAAATAACAAAGGTAACAGTCTTTACAGTGTTGCCTTAGTACAGCCACTCTCTACGCCTGGGAAGAAAGGAGAGACACTGTGCAGACAATGTCACCACCTACTACAAGCTTCACACTGCCCAGGGTGAGTGGTTATGGCCAAGACAGTTACAGACCCCTTTAGCCTAAGAACTTTGTCTCAACCTTGTCTAGTAGCTGGCAATAACAGAAGACATCGCAAAATACTTTGGTAAATGAAAAATGAAGTTGATGCAAAAGAAAAGAAAGGGTTATCCTTGCTGAGCAGTCCTCAGGCAGCCTGGCATGCATAATTAAACTTGAGGATGCAGCCCAATATTTCCCCTCATAGAGCAAAATACATGGCAGCTGAACAAGATTGCATTGCTGTGATTTGTACCTTACTGTCTTCATCCAGCAGGACCAGAAAACTAAACATCCTTCATGGTTTAGCTACTCATCTGTTTCAAGGGTAATGTTATGTGTGATATATTTTTGCTACTTAGAGTGCAATTTTCAGTGACAGAAGGAAATCTTCTCAGTTCGGCCAGGGCCACTCTTGGTACATGCACAACCAAAGGAAAGAAGCTGCTCTAGGGCAGCCCCACTCACAGAATCATAGAATGGTTAGAGTTAGGAGGGACCTTGAAGATCATCCAGTTCCAACTCCCCCTGCCATGAGCAAGGACACCTCCCACTAGAGCAGGTTGGGCAAAGCCCCATCCAGCCTGGCCTTGAACACCTCCAGGGATGGGGCAGCCACAGCCTCTCTGAGCAACTTGTGCCAGGGTCTCACCACCCTCACAGGAAAGAATTTCTTCCTAAAATCTAATCTAAATCTCCCCTGTTTCAATTTAAAACCTTTACTGCTAATCCTATTGCTACATTTCCTGATAAAGTCCCTCTAGGTACTGGAAGGCCACTGTAAGGTCTCATGTCCATGTCTGGCAAGCTGCCAGAGATCCAAAGCTCACTTTGACTATGCCAGGAGTCCTTTTCTGTTATTGACACCTAGAACTGTCAAAGGTCATTACACAGAGCTCATGACAACACTACAATGTAGTCAAGGGCTGCTTCATTGTTTTTCTGTGACAACATGATGTGTGAAAGAAAATAGTGACTACTGTGTGGATCCTGGTTTGTTAAAATACTCTCTGAACATACAATCTGCATTGTGCTCCGCTAGAAAGACCCACAGGCGATGGCCTCTATTGAGTATCTCAGTAAGGTTTCAGCATGTGATGGATTTCTAAGATACCCAGTCCTGTCACACCCAAACTGTAACACAGAAAACTGAGCTGTGGACCCCAGGAGTCTTCAAGGATAATCATCTTCAGAAGGCGGTATATTTTGATGCAACAATGTTTAAGTGTTTAAATTGGAATGTGGGATGTAATTCATCTGGGAGATATGGGCATTAGTCCTTCTGTGGCTCTGTTTGCAATCTTTTCTTAAACCTTAGGCCTGATTGTAAATCTATCTAGAGTCCATACCCAGACTCCAGGTCCTGCTTATCCAGCCTCCATCTCCCACCCTGGGTCTGATCTCCTGCTACTTGCTGGCTGTTCCAGTTTGAAGTTCACTGGCAAATCACCCAGATACTCACAGACAGAGAAGAGATCAAGGTCACACAGAAAATGGTTAGAAAGAGATTTTAATAGGAAGATAGGACAGATGGCAATGATCAGAATAATTCTGTTTCCCTTCTTCTTATCAGACACAAAAATCTAGCTTTATTCTCTTCAAGGGTATGCTTGAGTGGCTCCATCAGTTGCCCAATGATCGGTGACTGCTCTTTGTTAGTGGCTCTATTATCTGTGTTACAGTTTATGTATCTGTGTGTTTAATTATGATCTTTCCTGTACCTTGTCTTTGTCTTTTATGCTGAACAGCTATTAACCAGATGGCTCTAAAAATCAGTTACCATTACAAATAACACGTGTGCGGAGTTACTGAAATATTATAAATTATCTGTCTGTAATCTAATGACATTTTTCTACTGCCCCTCATGTCATTTGTAAATGTTGCACAACCAGCACACTACAACTGACAGCTGCTAGAGATCTCATAAGTGATCTTGCTAATCACGACCTAAATAGGGACATGTCAAATACCCATTTAAGTGTGATTAAGATATTCCTGAATCATGATAGATAGCAGGGGAGAAACAAGGAAATCTGAGTATATAAAGATGAAACCTGACAACAGCAGTTAGAATCTGTATTGTAAAGGAACTATTATCATTGCTCTATTTTGCTTTTTAATTTCAATATGTTAAGTGAAATACTGGTGGATGTTGTCTGTGCTTGCTTCTGACTTTTCTTGTGCCTATTTTTCTGGAGTATGTGTATGTGTGAGCACATGTACGTGTGTGTGTAGAATATTTATGAGATATTCTGTGTGTAGAATGCTGTTGAGGCAAGCATCCTAGAAAAATTACACTGATAAGCCCTGACAGAAACATAACTGGTTTTGTTGAGTAAGCTCTTTTGCCCTAGATTTTGCTGTTTCAGCCTCGTATGCAGAGGTTTACTGAGGTCGCACCAAAATAATCTCATTCTGCTTTTTTAAAAATTATCTAGATAGAAGAATCTTGAAGGGATGTCATGTCTGCATGGAAGCAGAACATTAGCAATCATATCAAGGAAATATATGAGGAGATGATTAATATTTATGCTTGAGTTTACTGTGTATGGAAATGAGACAGTGCATCCAAATACAGTAATCTTAGCAGGTGAGATTCTGATCTCATAATTTTTGGTACAAGTTAAGACGACTGACTTCTATTAAGATACATTTGCATAAGTGAAAACAAAATATTAACTAGGGCCTAATGACTTCCAAAACACAGAACAAGGGTCAGAGAGTTAAAGACTAGTCCATTGCTTCAGAGATTCTTGTTCTAACAAATGAAGATTCCTTTGGGTTTTTTAACAGGAAGAACAGAGTCTGGAAATCAGAATTAAATGTGTGGGTCTGTTACTCCAGCCTCATTTGAGGAGGCCTAAGAAACCTGTCACATGCACAAAGATGTTTACACATTCTTTGAACAAATGGGTCAGTGTAATACCAGCTTCAAAGTTCTACAATCTGTGTCACCATCCTTTTCCCCTAAGTCCTAAGACCTCAGTCATCATTCACTGATGAATCCATGTGGTAAGGCCTCAAGCAATAATGATGTCATATATGCATCTGGGAATTTAACTTCTACAAAAGCCTAGAAGAAACCCAAAGCTACCTATCTAGCAAGCTGTGATGATATTGCAGTAATAAATATAAGAGGTCAAGGATACCAAGAAGATTATCTGGAAGATTATCTGGAAGGCAAGACCACAGCCAACACTTGCCTCATGGATGTGCAAGCATTCCTAGGAGCAGATAAACTGCATATGTTTTCTCCTGTTACCTGTAATATTCCAGAGATATTACCTTGGGTAAAGATGACAAGATGAGCCCTTCATCTTTCCGACATAGTTGTTCTTCTATCAATATCAAGAGAGGAAGCTCAGAACTATTTTGCAGATGTTGGCTTTTCACAGGACTGAGCCCAGAAATGTGCACAGATTGGCAGTAGAAATCTAACAGAGGAAATGGCAATCAAGGAGAAAATGGTTTCACACCACTATTAAGCCATTGATACCACTGGTATTCTAAGAATGCAATTGCATAAGGTATTATCTCAAAGTCAGTTTTGTGCATTTTTTTCCTGAATATCATCACATATTTAATCTTTCAGCTTCAACTCCTTACAGAAAATAAGAAAGTAAAAGTTTTCCCATCTCAACATGAGTTTGCTTGCTCCGGTTCAGTGGCTCAGTGGTAAATATGCAGCAAACGTAAATAAAAATGTATACTTCTGTGACAAGATACAGCCTCAGGAGAGAATATCAACCAGCCAATACGCACAGCTCTACAGCTGTCCATGGAGACCCTGCCAAGGGTTGGGTCCCAGAACTGGTTATTTTCATGTTGAGGTCATGAGGGGAATGTAGTTTTTATTGGCATCTCCTAGTAAAAATGTGTTGCAGTCAAAGCCTAAGCAACCCAAAAGGTCCTCTGTGCAGGTTTATAGTCTGAAAGGGTTGTGGGTTTTTTGGCAAAATGAATATCTAAAGCACACTGCCTGTCAGTTTTCTTGAGCCACAGCTGTTTGATCAGACCTTGTCAGCCCTTTTTAAGGACCTCAGCATGAGAAAGATGCAAGACATATTACTTCCAAGAGACTTTACAAGAGCATATCTACAAACCAGACAGGAAACTCACTCTCTGCTCTCTACATCCTCCCTGTCCCTCACCCCGAAACAGAATTTCTGTAGGGAACACCAGTCATACTAACAGTTTCCGTCCTCAGCCATTAAGGTGCCTGCAGAAGCCAAAGTCTTGTGATTAAAATTACACACCACAGGTCATATGGGAGACCTTTATTCATCTACACAGACATTATTTTGCATCGCAGTGTCTCATATGGCAAAGGAGAAAACACGTCATATAGGGTTTTATTGAGCCCAAATGCTGTTAAATTATTCAGGTCATTATTAAAATATGAAACAAGATTCAAACAGATAAAGCAGTTAAATTTTTAAACAGGGAGTATTTAAAACTCTTTATTTGGACGGAATACATCATTTCAGCATGGCTTTTAGCAGTACAAAGATCAGCATCACAGCCTGAACGCTAAACTAAAGTACGTGCATTCCCGTCCAAAGTACTAAAAATAAAAGTGAAAACCTTTAAATTGTTTGTTTCAATCTCATTAAATAATTGACATATTACACAAGACACTCAATATAAATCCTCCTGAGGTACTAGTGATGCTCAGGATGAATTCACATTGCCTGAAGTGACAACAGAAGTTCACCAGGTAGCCTAAGCTGATTTTTCTCCCTCCATAGTCAGCAGAGAGAAACAGGTGCTTCCAGATGGTGATTCATTCTCCCTGCCCTAAGGGATAACGTACCCTCTGTATCCTCCTTTTCGACGACACAAAAAGCCAGCCTACTTTTTAAACTACTCATTTAAATTTTAGATGCTTGAAATAAGCTGATGGAAATCCCACTGTACTTATAAGAAATGCCACAATAAACACAATATGGTTTAGTGTCCGTTGACTGGTTTAATTAGAAGTTTATGTTATCTAGAACCTCAGCTGTCACTAAGACTAGAATTAAGTGAATAATTGATTTTTCAGTGAGAAGAGCAAAAAGAGATAAAAAAAAAAAAAAATCAAATTCCAAATTTATTCTAGTTCGATCCAAAACAAGTCTTTGCATTTCCAACAGATTAAAAAAAAAATGTTGTGGATTGAACCAAATATTTAATTCAGTGATAAAAGAAACAAACTTTAAAAGGATTTGGAAAGAAGGAGGTTGTGTTACAAACTGCCTAGACAAGGGTGAGTAGCATGTGAGGCTTTCTGCATACTAGCAGAAGCTCATATTCATGTGTGATTTCAACCATCCACACATCCTGCAGATCAGCATTGCACTGTGGAGGCACTTCATAGAATCACAGAATCAACTAGGTTGGAAGCAACCTTTCAGATCATCAAGACCAACCATCAACCTAACACTGACAAAAACTGCCTCTAAACTATATCCCTCTGTACCACATCTACATGTCTTCAAAATAACTTAAGAGATGACAATTCCATAACTTCCCTGGGCAGCTTTTGGTGTGGACATTTTTCCTTCATAAAGTTCCTTGGCTAACATTGGTGGGAATTTCTCAAGGCAAACCATACAAATGGCATTGTCAAATGAGGAATTGGTTCTGGGCCCATCAAACCCCACAGAGAAACCTGTGTTGATTTCAACACATGGAGACCTCAACAAGACGAATAATCCCATTTTGGGAAAGACTCTTAAAACAGTAAAAATACATTTTTCAAGAAAACAGAATGATATAAATATCCAGTCTCAAGGTACAGCAAGTGATAGACTTGGACCATTGATTTTACCAGAACACCTAGCTCAAATCAATATTACTTACATGAGATGGAGAACATAATTCATTTTTACAATGATACCACCAACATGAAATTGAATCAGTTTGTATAAAACATGTCAAAGTAGTTCCACATCAAACTGTCCATTAATTTCTCTACAAAATTGTAAATTTGTAGAGTCATGTTATCTGCTCTGGTGAGACCTCACCTGGAGTACTGTGTGCAGGTCTGGAGCCCTCAATATAGGAAGGATAAGGACCTGATGGAGCGAGTCCAGTGGAGGGCCACTAAGATGATCAAAGGGTTGGAGCACCTCTGCTATGAAGACAAGCTGAGGGAACTGGGGTTGTTCAGCCTGGAGAAGAGGAGGCTCCAGGGAGACCTAATCGCAGCCTTTCAGTACCTGAAGGGGGCTACAAGAAGGCTGGGGAGGGGCTGTTCACAAAGGCCTGCTGTGATAGGACAAGGGGCAATGNGCAATGGACTTAAGTTAGAGAAAAGTAGATTTAAGTTGAATATTAGAAAAAAACTTCTTTACTCTAAGGGTGGTGGAGAACTGGAAGAGGTTGCCCAGGGAAGTGGTTGAGGCCCCTTCCCTGAAGATATTCAAGACAAAGCATGACANGGTTTTTTTTTTTTTTTTTTTCCTTACAGTAGAGTGACCCATATGAGTGGAACTGGAAGTGAACTTGACAGGAGATAAAAAAGAATGAGCTGACCCCAGTGCACTGTGAGCTGAGAACATTTAAAAAAAATAATAATAAAAAAAGGTTGAAAAAGTGCCAGCATTGTCTTACAGCCAGTCTCCTTCAGTTTCCTTCCTTATAGCATTCACAACACAGCAACAACTTTCATGTTAAAATTAAAAGGGAAAAAACTTCAAACAGAAGTGTGATTTTTATAGATGATTGGTGTTCTTTAATTCAGACTCATAAAAACATGGTTGTAACTATAATCTTTTTCTGACAGGAGAGCAGATAAAAAATAAAAAACCTGTAGTTCTTGCAATCCTGTATTGACTGCGAAAAGCGTAAACGGTGCTATTTTCTGACCTGTCATCATTCATGTCTTGTTCATGTGTACTACTCAAAGAACTTCACCACATCTAAATGTATTTAAATCCACTTTTAAAGCTCTTCTTTCTTTCATAATTGCATTAGAAGGGGTTCAAAGAGATATGGCTATTCTTAGCTGAAGGGTATGTTATGAGTTGCCTGATGAAACAGCAATTAATGATGGTTATGTTCAGTCCTTGATGGCAGAAGAGGGCCCTGCTCTCATTTACATCAAAATCAGCCAGGGAAAACTCCAGTGAAATAATGAAAATTAGTCTGGTATAAATCAGGTATCAGTTTAGTAAATGAAAACAAAAGAGATTTTAATTTTCAAACTAAAGAGAAATGACACACTGTTTAGACTAATTTCCTGTCAAATACAATGACTGTCCTTAGCAGGTTGATTATACTATTCCTTGTTGATGCAGACGTGAATTAAGTCAAGATCTTCTGTAGGGAAAAAAATTATAAAAAAATCTTAAAAACTTATTGAAACAAGGTAATATTTTGGGTGATACTTTAGCACAAAAAGCTCATAACCCGCTCAGCAGCAAAACATTCAGAATGAGATCTTCCAGAAATAGATCTTGTACCAAGGGCATAAATCTCTGAAGAATGATGGAGAACTTGTGGTGATCTGATGAGACCTGGCTCTGACAGAGCCAGAGTAATCACAGAGAAGAAAATGCTTCATTTGTCTGGAACCCCATTTTAAAACACTGAATAAGAAAATACCCATTTTTCTAGCCAGGAGTGGCACAGGAACCAGACTAGTTAAGATCACTGTGTTTTTTTACACCACATAATATATTAAAAATCACAGCATAGTTTAGGTTGGAAGAAACCATTGGTGACTGCACGAATATTTATTTGATATACTGTGTTTATTTTATATACTTGCTTTAAAAAAAAAGTAGCATCCTTTAGGCTGCATTCCAGCTTTAATGAGTTGTGGAATAGGATTGGTTTTCTATGAATAGCACAGGTTAAATATATCCACAAATGCCTGTAAATGGAGGACCAGTGTAAGAATGTTCCATCTGTGATAAACATTACTGTTTCTGTGTACAATTTTGCTTCTTCTCAAATGCTTTTGCTCATTTTTCCTGTCACCTACAAAGATGGCAAAACCAGCTTCCTCTAAATGAAACAAGGTCTCAAGGAGCTTTAAAGCAGCCTCTTACAGGTTCCTGACTACAGAAAGCCATGGAGGCTTGGTTGGTAATCGCTGCGCCCAGCAAAGCTACAGCACTGCACTTCATGCCAGCCACATGCAGTCAGATAGTGCAGAAAAATAATTTAAAAAAAAAAAAAAAAAAAAAAAAAAAAAAAAAAAAACCAACCCAGGCAGCATAAAAATTCCTTCCCAACCCAAATTAAAATGATTCTACTAATCTTGCCTTAGGTGTACTTGAACTACTATCTTCAGAATAAATTGCCAGTGAAAAGCTTACCAAGATCTCTTATGCCCACAAAATAACAGATTTCTGGAAGTGAGAGTTAGGTAATTCTCTTCCATGTGGGAATTCAGGTAGTGAAGAGGTTCAGAAGAATAAATTCTTAAAGAAATTCAGTTTTGTATTTTGACTTACATTAGACTTTGTTTTAAAAGCCATGGTAAAAACAATGACAGGCTACTAAGATTCTGGCTTTGGTATCAAAATTTGATTTGCCCTTTCAAAGGGCATTGCAGTCATATACACAAATCAGTTAAAATCTGGACTGAGAATAAACTAAGATTTTCAATTGATGTGTATGTATGTACAGTTTCTGTACCTGCAGAAACTAGGTCCGCTTTCCATATTTTTGTATAATCCATGCCTGGGAGCTGAAGCTATTTTTTTCTTCCATTTTATTTGGAATTCTGCTGAAACAATTTTCACTTAAATTTTAAATTTCATATAAATAAAATACCTTATTACAGGCTGTCTCTATTCATTTCAAAGACCTTCAGACACCATCTCTGTTTTGAAAAGTCCCACTAGATAGGATATTGAGCATCCATTTTCAAACACAAATTCCCATTACTGTCAGCAATTTTTTTGCCATGACCAATGGCCATTGGAAACCCAAATGCATTCCTGAGCAGTGAAGTCATAGATTGTAGAATCATAGAATGGTTAGAGTTGGAAGGGACCTTGAAGATCATCGTGTTCCAACCCCCCCTGCCATGGGCAGGGACACCTCCCACCAGACCAGGTTACTCAAAGCCCCTAAACACCTCCAGGGATGGGGCAGCCACAACTTCCCTGGGCAACCTCTTCCAGTGCCTCATCACCCTCACCGGAAAGAACTTCTTCCTAATATCTAATCTAAATCTCCCCTCCTCTAGTTTAAAACCAGTACCCCTTGTCCTATCACTACTCTTCCTGACAGAGTCCCTCTCCTGCTCTCCTGTAGTTCCCTTCAGATACTGGAAGGCTGCTCTAAGGTCTCCCCAGAGCCTTCTCTTCTCCAGGCTGACCAACCCCAGCTCTCTCAGTCTGTCCTCATAGGAGAGGTGCTAGATCCCTCTAATCATCTTTGTGGCCCTTTGCTGGACCTGTTCCAACAGTTCTATGTCCTTTCTCTGTTAAGGATTCCAGAGCTGGACACAGGACTCCAGGAGGGGCCTCACAGGAGCAGAATAGAGGGGGAGAATCACCTCCTCTGACCACGCTTCTTTTGATGCAGCCCAGGATACGGTTAGCTTTCTGGGCTGCCAGCACACACTGCTGGCTCATGTTGAGTCTCTCATCCATGAGCACTCCCAAGTCCTTCTCCTCAGGGCTGCTCTCCAGCCATTCTCTGCCCAACCTGTATTTGTGCCTGGGATTGCCGCGTCCCAGGTGCAGGACCTTGTACTTGACTTGGTTGAACTTCATGCGATTTGCATTAGCCCACCTCTCAAGCCTGACCAGGTCCCTCTGGATGGCATCCCTTCCCCGCAGTGTGTCCACTGCACTACCAAGCTTGGTGTCATCAGCAAACTTGCTGAGAGTGCATTCTATCCCACTGTCCATGTTTCTAATAAAGATGTTAAATAGCACTGGTGCCAGTACTGATGCTTGTGAGACAGCACTCATTACCAGCCACTGGACATTGAGCTGTTGACCACAACCCTTTGAGTGCGCCCATCCAGCCAGTTCCTTATCCTCCGAGTGGTTTTGCCTCGACTGAACTGCTGTACCATTTTCCCTACCCAGAAGTCAAGGTGACTCTAGGCCTTGAGCAGGCAAGTGCCATGAACCCCAATACTGCAGAGTTCAATTCTTACACAAAGCTTGCCACAGACATTTATGGCCACCTCAGTGCAGGCACATCCCTGAAAAAAATCTGAAAAGAATTCATAAAGAAGTTCACTTGATTTCTACATTATGGAAAGATCATAAAAGCAAGGAAAACTATGTTAGATAACCCAAATTAATATCTGGTCTTCCTCTTCTTTACAGAAGAGTTTGGACTAAAATTGCTTTCTTTTCTGGAAGATTTGTGTGCACATTCTCCCTCAGTAAAGTATATTATATATCACAGCATGAGTGAATTGTACAAGTAGGTTACATTTAATGAGAAATAGTAATAATTTTTTTCTAATCTAAAGATAGCAGAAACTAGGATGTCACCAAAAATAGTCCTTCTGATAACGATGGCTGTCTTTACAACTTACGATGTTCTGGACAATGCATTCAAAAAAAGTAACACCCATTTTACCTCCATCATTAGGAAAACTTCACTAAAATAACCTTAATAGCACATGCTTAAAAGTTTCTGGCCTTAAATTGAAAAGTAAAACTGAGAGTTTCCAAAGAAAAATGTGCTGATCTGCCCATTATTAAGCTGAGTAGTATCCTCTGAAAATAGCTCTTTAAGACACAGGGTCCTATTCAGTATTCATTCCTGGTGTACTCTCACAAATATTAAGAGAATTGCTCGACTGACTTCCCTTACATCTGAATGTGCCTTGTAGATTGTATCATTGTATCTCACCTCTTTCCATTTTTGACTGCCAAACTAGGAAGATAATTGCACGGAGCTGGGTCCCTGGGATCCCTGACTGCCCAGACACAGCCAGGATTGAGAATACAAAAAATGTAGCAGGACAAGCAAGTGTAGGGTCCTGTACCTGGGGAGGAAGAATTCTGGGCACTGATATTGGTTAGGGGTGGACATGCTGGAAATCACTTCTGCTTTCAGAAGTATCTGAGGGTCCTGGTAGACAGTAAACAATCCATGAGCCAGCAATGTGCCCTTGTCACCAAGAGGGCAATGGAATCCTGGGCTGCATAGGGAAGATTGTGGCCAGTAGGTGAAGGGAGGTCATTGTCCCCCTCTGCTCTGCACTGGTGAAGCCACAACTGGAATACTGCATCCAGTTCTGGGCTCCCCAGTCCAATAGTTCCGCAGGGAACTATTGGAGAGAGTCCAGCATAGGGCAACAAAGATGATTAAGGGATTGGAGCATCTCCCTTATGAGGAAAGGCTGAAAGAGCTGGGACTCTTTAGCCTGGAGAAGAGAAGGCCGAGGGGAGACCTTATTAATGTTCATAGAGTATCAGAAGGATGGAGTGAAGGAGTATGGAGCTGGACTCTTTTCAGTGGTTCCCAGTGACAGGACAAGGGGCAATGGGCACAAGCTGGAACCTAGGAATTTCAATTCAAATATGAGTACAAAACTTCTTTTCAGTGAGGATGACAGAGCACTGGAACAGGCTGCCCAGGGAGGTTGTAGAGTCCCCTTCTCTGGAAACCTTCAACACCTGGCCGGATGGAGTCCCGAGTGATGTGCTCTGGGCAATCCTGCTTTAGCAGGGGAGTTGGACTAGATGATCTCTAGAGGTCCTTTCCAACTCTGACAATTCCATGATTCCACAATCCTCTCCAACTGGAAGTCAGATCTACTGAAGGATCTCCTCTGAGATCTTTGGAAGAACATTCTCAAAATTGATGTGTTCCTGCTTGTACTTTTATCAGAAATTTCTGGTCTACATCATATAGGTCTCCTGAGATAATATTCTTCATCCATCTTGCCATACAATTTTCTATCGGCACCAGTCTCTGATAGACCATACCTTTTTACCGTTAGCTTCTACCAATAACCCAAAAGGTTAACATTTCTATCACTTCAATTATTTTCCATTACTGTATCAATCCCCTTAAAGCTCAACAGTTTGTTTTCTTCTCATACCAATAAACCTAAAGTTATGATTTGCACCCTTGCCTCTGGCTGACTACAGGCACCAAGGGAAGACCATGTGGACTTAACTCAGATGCCCTGTGATAACAAGTGGCACATCACTAATCTGTGTGACTGAGAGGAAGAGGCAGAACCACAGATGGCATAGATAGAAGATATTTCCCCTGAAATTTTTCTCCTGCTTCAAGGTGGAGGTGCCGAGCTTTAAGAAAGCACTAAGAAGTTTTTAAAACCTAAGCTACTTTTCCTGATGGGTATCCAAAAATTAAAAAGCACCCAAATGCAATTCTCCTGGCTGTGAAATGCATTAAAAGGGAAAATATAAAAGCTCCTGTTCAGATTATTACCTGTCATGTTCTTGACTTTGTGTCAGGAAGAAACTTTCTACGACATCAGAGAGGTGTAAAGCCCAATACTTAAAGGCGGTTCAAAACGTTCATATGATTTATCTCATTCACAGTGAACCATCCGGCTGCATTCAGAACACCATGAAGACCCAAGTTAAGCTGCCGCTGCTGGCACATCTCACTGCTCTTTGCTGTTCTGCTCACATATTGATCTCTGCTGGAGTTTCAGTGACATGACATTTCCTGCAGGACCAATAACAGTGCCTACACGGGTGTCCCTGCACCACGTTGTACTAGCAACTTTCAGCTCTGTTCAACTCCCAGGTAGTGTTCTACCTAAATACACAGATTTAAATCAAAGGGAGCTGTTGGTGAGAATCAAAAAGGAAACAACACAAAGGCAGAAATAAAAGTTCTCAATGCCACTGAGTGGGGGATCTGTTTGCTGGAAGTATTCATTTCCAGACGTGAAACTAGGAGAAAAAGGATTTTAAAACCTTAAAAGATCCAGGAATGGTGGGCAATATTTCAGCAGATGCAAAGGGCAAATCAAATAGACATCTTCTAATAGAAAATGGGATAGAAACTGTGGCTGGCAGCCTCATGTAGACTGCACATTTGATGTTGTGGCTTAGAAAAGCTGGGTGTAGTTCACTCTGACCACCCCATCAGATTCCAAGATGAATGGCACTCATTTGGATCTGTCAGATTAACAGATGGGGAAGGAGGAGGATAAGAAGTCACTGTATCCTCAAGAATGAGTTTAAAATTGGAAGGATCACGGAAATGGTATGCTCAGCTGTAACTCTCTGGCAACGACAGGACTTGGAACAACATTTCTTGGGTAGTGTTACACAGCCAGTTTAGCCTAGACACTTCTGACTTTAGGTCCAGCTCACATGTCCTAATTTGTTCCTAGATCCTCTCAAAGATAACGGGATATATCCTTCCCATATGAAGCCTGGCTATAACTCTGAGCACAGTTGACTCCAGAAGACTCACTTACAGGCAGTAAAGAGTAAAACTAAGCAATTTAGGTTGATCCACACCAGTGTATTTCAGTGCTATCCCAAAAAGCCTTGCTCCCTCAGGTATCTGCACAGCCTCTCAATACATGCTCTGGGACATACTTGCCACAAAATGGCAAGCTTTGAGGCTATGAAAGCACTTAATCTCAGGCTCTTTGAGCTGAAAAAGGCATTAGTGTCTGTTAATTATATTTTAGAGCCACACAACTGTATTTTGGACTTGGAGTAGACTTGGACTGAGTATTATGGACTACAAATACGACCAACTCTCTCTTCCAAACACCTGTGCTGTAGTGTTTGGGGGCCTACTCTGCATCCCCTGGGTTGGAGGCCAGGAAATACCTTCTGAAAGAGATGTCTAACAGTGTAGATATCACCTTTGAAGACTGGCTGCAGAAGTTCCTCTCAAGTCATTGAATCATGGAACCATAGACTCATAGAATCGTTTGGGTTGGAAGGTACATTAAAGGTCATCTGCCACAGGCAGGGACACCTCCCACTAGACCAGGTTGCTCAAAGCCCCATCCAGCCTGGCCCTGAACACCTCCAGGGATGGGGCAAGCCAAGAGTAGCAACAGACACCTGAACATAGGGTCCCTTCCAAACCTACTCTGTGGAGTCTGCGGATACATTTTGATTCAGACTCCTCTTGTACACATACTGTAGCTATAAGAAAAAAAAAAAAAAAAAAAAAAAAAAAAAACAGTATATATTATAAAATGCATCAAAGATGCAATATGAAAAAAAAATCTGTCAGATCATTGTTTTTATCCCATCACACTCTTTTAATGGACATTGAGAAGGAGGAATAAGAAAAGAAGCAAAGTTTGTGCCTGCAGAAGAGAAATAAAGTGAAAACTGATCCTAGAACCTAGCCAAGCCTTCCATCTGACTTTTGTCACCTCCACAGAAAAGGGACCAAAGCCACATGTTCTTACCAAAATGAGGTGTCAAAGCAGTGTGAGAGACCCTCGCTAGGCTGCTTTCTTGGTAAGGGGAAGAGCTAAGGAGAAGAGAGCACCGTAGCCCTGATTAGAAAGACTCTCTCTCTGCACTCAGCAGTTCCTGCACAGCAAACTGAACTCTACCAGACTCTTCTCCGTGGTGCCCAGTAACAGTCTGAGGTGCAACAGGCATGACCTGAAATACAGAAAATTCAATTCAAACATTAAGAAAACCTAGTTTCACTGTGAGAATATTCAAACACTGGAACAAATTACCCAGAGAGATTGTGGAGTCTCTCCACTCTGCTCTAAGTGAGTAGATATTTAGAATTAAAATCTAAACTTGGACTTGTTTGGTACATAAGCACCTTCAAACAGGTGAGGAAATCTTTCTGCAAATGCCAACACCTCAAGAGTATCACAGGCACAGTATCACATCTTACGTTCCTTTCTTTACTGTTATAGACAGGAGAATACTCATTATTCTGTATAAAACTTTCTATGTGACCTAAGAGAAAAAAGAGACGTTATAACTTCGAACCCAAAAATAATTCTATATTCTTCAAGCTATCCATAGAAAAAGTGTTTTCTGCTTGAAATATATAATCACAAAACCTTTTTTTTTTTTTTTTTAATTTTAAAGTAAACTGATTCTGTGAAGAAAAGAGAATATAATTGACTCAACATTGGGCAGTGTTTGTTCAGTTCATGCCTGGAAAGTGGAAAATTCATGCTCAGCATGAACCTCCTTTAGAATTCCACACTTCTGCATTCCCAGAAGGACAAAAGCATATCACACAGCCATTAATGTTCACCACAAGAAACTTTGCAATTCCACAGCTTGTTGTACAAATCACAGACAGCCTTCTCCTCTCCTCATATTTGTAGTGGTTGAATTGCATCTTTACTTAGGCTGGATACCACCTCCCTTACCCATTTTGACTTCAGCACCCAAGTACCTGCTTGAAGAGCAATACATTACTCAGTAGAGAAGATGATTGCAGAATATGATTATCATACTGTAAATTCTTTGGGCAGAGGAATGTAATTTCTGAAGTGTGGCCCTTGCCTCTTTGAGGCACTGTTCGCTGAGAAACTCACGTCAGCCCACACCCATTTCCATACATAGTCCATGTTTCCTTCTGTACTGGAGCTGGTCCCTTTTTTTTTTTTTTTCCAACAACAAACTCTCACTCAAAAATTTCATTTTACAAACACAGAAGCACTTCAGCAAAAAAAGAGGCACTCTGAAAAGTTCTGAAAAGCCACTCAGGGATGAGATTTACTTTACGGTACATATCAAGGAGAGAGAACACAGGAAACATCTTCAAATAGCCTGAAAATCCAGTAAGTGTTATAAACAGAGAAGAACGCTGCTGGCTGAGGAAGTGCCTTCACTGCACGTTACTGAAAGCTGGGACATACACTGAAGAGACAGCTCTACAGACATGCTCTGTTTCTACACTCCCCCATCAGCAACAGTCATTGACCACTTTTGGAGACCACGCATTGGACACATTTATGTTCAGCAGCCATTTGGCCAAGACACAGAATAGTCAGGTTCAGATGGCTGATTTAAATCAGGCAGAGCAGGGCTAAAAGCCTCTCCTATGCAATCTCTAGCCAGAGCAGAAACCTTTCTTCATGGTAGCCACCATTTCCAACTATTTCAAAACAACTATTTCATCAGGATGAGTAAATACTATAACTTACGCTGGTGGGAGCAATGCAAGCCAATATTAACCTAGGTTATACACGATACATTATACTTTAACTCATATAGGAAGAAACCATGAAACACGGAGAAAGTTATCAGAAATTTATAGAGATTTTAGATCTCTCTGTAACAGAAATGTAAGTCTGATAGGGTAGGCCAAAATCGAATAATTCTTTTTCTGAACTGGTCAATTAAAACGTATATGCAAAAGAGCATCAATATATGGAAGAGAAAGGCTATTCTTCTAAACAAATTTCTTCTGTATGTCAGCAATACTTTCTGTTGTATCTAAATTCATGGCTTGAAATTATTCAGGGAATGGTTAAATAATGCAATGCATCAAGTCCATTTTAAAATGAACTGCATTTTCGACTTCCTATACCCAACAAATTATTCTCAGTTGTAATTTACAATAGGCAAGTGTTAATTTACCTAACCCATATTTTATGAATATGTATTGACTAATTGAAAATCTATGGTTCAGGGTAAATAAATACATGATTTATATTCAGGCAAGCCACACAATCAATTTTCAATCTACTGCCTCAAATACAGTATCAGACTGTGACAGGTTTATTTGCATTGACACGAGATGTCATAGTTCTGTGAACTGCAAAATGTAAATGTGAAACATTATTCAAGAGCCACTGGTGGATCATGCCCAGCAGTAATGTCCACAGCAAAAAAACCTCGGAATATCTGCGGCCCGTCCGCTGCTGCTTGACTACAAATTGAACAAAGTTCTAATCTAAGCAGGCCAACCTTCACGCAGGGATCAGCCATGGTGGCGATTTTGTTTCCTATGGTGACTACTAATTTAATATTTCCTCTCCTCACCCACCCAGAGAGGAGAGCAGCACTTCTGCCATGAGGTAATGGGAGAAAAGGATGGCGCTGTGCCCTCTGCATACTTGGACTTGGCCTTTCAGGTCACAATTGTTGTCGAGAGCAGTTAATCAAGCTTTCAACTTAGTGCAAAAGGTCTGTCCTGCCTCTTTTTTGAGTGTGAGGAACTCATCTTCAACAAGACTCACTGGACACAGTGCATCAGGGATTTTGTTAATAGAGCTCCCAAATCCCTAGCCGCTTTTTGCTCTCTAATCATTACTAGCAAATTTTTTTTCAATTAAACAGAACATGTTTAAATAACATTCCATGGTGAAGTGCTCCTAACCTTTTCTTTAATGAGACATTTTAAGATTCACTTGTCGTGAACTAAACTCTAAAACTAAATCTCCACAGTCCAAGAGAATCCTTGGGATGCTTTGTGAAAGTGTGCTTCAGAGTCCTGCAGAGAATTAATTTGCAGAGGCTGTCCAGACGTGTTTATGTGCATAAACACACATAAACATATCTAAATCTGTTTATTCCATGTTCCTTGGATGTTGTTTCATTTATAGTCCTCTTTCTCCTTGACGAATCCCCAAAGAATGACTGAACTGCAACCTGAGTTTGTATTTTCTCCACCTGATAATAGACACCTTTCCTTGTGTTAATAATAAATATCAGGAATATTTGACAGTTACTCAAGTTTTAGAGCATTTCTGCTTTTTGCTTTTATTTTCCCACATTTCTGAAGGCATTTTGGGGGGATTGTAGAAAAAGAAACAAATCATCTGTTGCCTAAACAGAGGCTCACAATGCTAGTGTAGGTGCTCCAGGGTATTATGCACACCCTACTTTTGTTTATACAAGATTTGAATTATCCAGAGACCCTCTGTCATGTCTGGCCCCCACGGTGAGGGGAGAAGAAGGGGAGGAAGGGCAGCCCTAAATGTTTCAGGTGGCCCTAAACATCTTTATGTAGGCAACGAAATTCACAATTTATAGAAATCAACAGAAACCCCAAATCTATGGCCCGGGTGGATGAGATCAAGCAGAGGAGGAACAGTTAAATTTAGAAAACGCTGTTAGACATTCATTCAGCTGTAACAGTAAAGGTAACTCACATGATGATATTCTGATTCACTCAATAACTATTTTCTTACCAGAAGCTTTAGAGCTATTTAATGATGTCGTTATACCCACAAGACCACCTGTCAAAGAAGGGGAACACAATGAAAGTGATGAGGTGGTGGAGTGAGACGAGGAAGATACATTCATTAGAGACGCAAGAAGGCAGCTGGTGTTATTGGACACAAAAAGGAGGTTGGGGAGCCTTGTTAAAAGTTATGTAGTCTCCTGAAAGAATTACTGAACAAACCAGCAAAAAAGTTTGGTGGTGAAGAAAAGGATTGGCAATTACAGACATCTTTTAATTGTACTTCAAATTAAGGAAGATTCAGACAAAAGATTAAATCACAGTTTCAATCGGTACTAAGAAAAGACTCATTTAAAAAAAAAAAAAGAAAGGTTCAGGTTTCATTTCTTGAGATACTGTGGGGTTCAGTGAGCAATTTGAATGGAGTCTCTAGGCTGGAGTTAATTATTTGCATTAGCATTTCAGATAGGCTTCCATGTAAATACCAGGTCTTTGGTGTGCTATGGATGTAGACAAAAAGTAAGTTAAATGCTCGATCTCCTTTATAGAATCCTAGATTATGTCATTTAATAGCCAACAGCATGGGAATTGGATGATACAGGCTTTTGAAAACAGCTCTGGGATCTAATTAATTGCGACAAATTATCCAAAGCAGCTTGGCATTGAAGAAGGAGGACAAACTCAGGGAGAAATGACAGATGGATGTGCAGAAAAGAAAGACAGAAAGACCTTTGCTGTTTTTGAAGGTCTCAGCCAAAAGGCTGCTCTCAGTCCACAAAAAGGGTTTAGCGTCACAGTTTTGTGAGTCATTACTATTTATGGGACATGTAAACATCCATATTTGTATGAGCTGTGTCCAAGCTCATGGATGATCAGACCCAAAAAACAGTAAGTTTTCGCAGTAGTTGGGCAAACAGTTGGGACTGGTCAGCTTGGTTTACCCTAAAATTGCACCTTTATACCTAAGCTGATTGTGGCCACGTGGGGAGAAACTTCTGGAAGGGTGGGCCTTGAGTGACAGCTGGCAACAGCCCATATCCAGGCACCATGGGAAGCTGAGCCAATCAAAATTGCATATATTTCTTCCCTCTGCCCAAATCCCATCACTGACAGAAGGGGGCAGAGACTCCTGAGAGGTGGTTCAGAGGCTCCTGGAGAGGGAGACCCCATCTCCCCATAGTCTTGTACTGGACCGCAGGGTCTCTCTTTGGGATGAGGAGGTCGCCTCATGCAGTAATGCCAAATATATCTGTGACTAAAAGCATTTGGGGTATCCAAGCCTCTTTAATCTGATGTCAGTTCTGTCTCAGACCATGACACCCACCCTGCAGGTCTGAGAGACGTCCTGTTCCCACAGCCCCTTGTAAATAGCTGGATATATCGACATTAATGGAGACGGAGGATAATCAGCAGCATACTGATAAACTGAGATGCATAAAGTGTGTGGTTCATGAATGCCTGACATGCACAACCACCACTTTAAATTCAGACAACATAATCTTATAGAAGTCAATGAGATCTCTGCGTTTTTGGGCCAGGCAGAAGGCATTTAGCACTTCCCAGAGCTGTCCAAGCACTGACAATGAGTCTTACCTCAGCTTCAGCTCTTCTGGCTTTTCTACCACAAATACTCTAGCAAGCAAGCACACTTGTGAAATACCAAACCATCTGCTGACCTAACTTTATTGGCTTTACTGGACTTTCTTCCAATAGGGAATTTGGCCAGGCAATATTTGGGACATCCAGTCATTAGCAGCTCACCCCAGAGAGCCACAGGCATTCTGGAAGCAACCTCAACACAGATCTAGGCACAGTTCAGTCTATAAAGGTGCATGCCTTGTCTCCTGCCTCCTAGTCCTCTGAGGCCTGAGGACCTGATGTTACATTGACACCTTTCATTGCCATCCCACCAATTGGCTATTCATTTCCACTCTGCATTTTTTTTCTCCAGGTGTGACCTCAGAAGCTATTTCTTCACTAGGCTGAACAAGACCCACTCTCTCAGTCTTTCCTCACAGAGCAAGCCATTGCAGCCCCTCAGCATGTTGGTGGCCATCAAGAAAGTTCATTGATATATTTCTTGCACTGGCAAGCCCTAAAAATGGACACAGCATTTCATGTAAGCTCTAATCAGTGCTGAGTGATAATCACTTTCCTTGGTCTACTGATTATGTTCCTGCTGATACACCCCAGGATGCTGTTGACTTTCATAGAAACATAGAATCACAGATTCATAGAATGGTTAGAATTGGAAGGAACCTCAAATATCATTGAGTTCCAACTCCCCTGCCATGGGCAGGGACACCTCCCAGCAGACCAGGTTGCTCAAAGCCCCATCCAACCTGGCCTTAAACCCCTCCAGGGACAGAACATCCACAGCTTCTCTGGGCAACCTGTTCCAGTGCCTCACCACCCTCACAGGAAATAATTTCTTCCTAATATCCAATCTAAATTGTGGGGTCTCACAAGCGCAGAGTAGAGGGGTCATGAACCACAGCCTACTGGTCACGCTTCTTTTGATGCAGCCCAGGATACGGTTGGCTTTCTGGGCTGCCAGCACACACTGCTGGCTCATGTTGAGCTTCTCATCCAGGAGACCTCCCAAGTCCTTCTCCTCAGGGCTGCTCTCCAGCCATTCTCTGCCCAATGTGTATTTGTGCCTGGGATTGCCACGTCCCAGGTGCAGGACCCTGCACTTGGCTTGGTTGAACTTCATGCCATTTGCATTAGCCCACCTCTCAAGCCTGACCAGGTCCCTCTGGATGGCATCCCTTCCTTCCAGCATGTTGAGTGTGCCACCGAGTCTGGTGTCATCAGCAAACTTGCTGAGGGTGCATTCTATCTCATCTTTCATTCCAAAAGAAAAATTGGAAGAGGCAACGAGAGACCACCATTTGTCAAAGATGCATTGCCCTACTTGTCACAAACTCCATACACACCACTAGAATTTTTAATCACAACTATCAATAATTAAGTAGCACAGAATAAGTAATTTGCAAGCACCATCCGCAAACTGAAATATCTGCAAATGTATGAAATGCACTGTACTCACAAAAAGCATAAAAGAGATAGAAATTCAACAAATAACTTCCTACAGAATGGTTCATCCAGTTGTACTAGAAATCATAGCTTATAACAGCACTTTCCTGCATAACACACTGTTTTAATGGGTAAACACTTTATTTATACAATGACATTCTGACTTATATTTCTGCCCTCAGAAACATCGCTGTACAAACAGAATTGTTTCAAAAAAATGCAACTCTGCAAACATAGAATACTCTTCATGGAAGACTCTCAAACACTTTTATTACCATTAAATAATCATCACTTGACTTCCACACGGTAGGTCAGTACAGTGAATGCCAAGATCCTCTGCATCTGCTCTCAGAAAGTCCAAGCTCCACAAAACAATTAGCCTTGTCAAAGGAAAAGGGAAAAGCGAATCACCATAGTCCGTAAGCAGATAGTGAGACCATTTCCGAATGAGGTCTACACTTCTGAATTACAGCAATGCCTGTCATTTTCACAGTATTGGTGAAACTGTCATTCCTTTATTTCAAAACATTATTCTGAAGCAGAGAACTACCACTGTCTCCTGTTGACAAGAAATGCAAAAAAGCTAAATGACAAAGCCATAAAGAGTCTGGGGCACCTGACCAACACTGATACTCATCCCCTTTAGTTACTGCCTAACTTTGGAGACCCCCTAAGCTCTAAACAAGTGGAGTTTCTGCCACACAACTTTCCAATGAGTTTCTGCTTTAAATGGCTCCATCTTGGCATGGCCTGGCAGCTCTACATCTGTCTTCCATCCAAGATTTCTCAGACTTTTAGGTACAAACCCTTAAAAAGTCTAACACCTTTATCAAAACAAGACTCCTGCTGGTATTCTCCTGCTCCTCTCATATGCAAAAGATCAACAAGAGCCCCAGGGACTGACTTATAGGTCATGTCTACCCCTCTCCAGAGGTAATGCAAAACTATTACTGAGTTTGTCCGTCCCAGCAGCGATCCATGCCGTGGTACACTGCAAGGACTGCCAGCTACTCCTTCCAGTGGCCATCCCACATGAGAGCTCACTCAAGCATCTCTGCACTGTGCTGTTCACCAGTCAATTGCACAAAGACACCAGACATCTGCAACTGAGCTGGAAATTGAGGTCTCACAGGGCTTGCATTAATGAGCTAACCAGCTAACCATTTTCTTTCATCTGCAAAATGCCAGGGTTTCTATTTCTATGACACTTCTTCAGAAAGCTAGGGGAGAGAGTCAAGTTTAAGTGAAAAGGGTGTTTGATTGGATTTGGGCTTTTTTCTACACCTGTATTACTTTTTGGGGAAAGGACTATTCTCCAAAGCCAAAATAGATTTAAATAGTGAGTTTCATTAACAAGCTTTATGAAGCTTATTCTTAGAAACAGAGTACTGGTACAGTGATTTCCCTTGATTACAATTACAGGAGTTAAGTTAGTTAATGCCAAGTAGTTGTCGGTGCTTTTGCCAAATAAGAACTATTTCAGCGCTATAACGGTTCCAGCATATTGTGTAAATGCATATTTTATTTAGATTTTTTATCCCAAGAGTTAAAAATTTGTATTCATTATAACATAACTCCTTCAGTCTATGCCATGGGCTAATAATTTTTACATTATTTAATTACTCTTTTGAGGTAATAGATGCTTAGAAAGCTTTAAAGATTACTTTGCTTAAAACCTTATATCTACATAGTTAGCATTGTTTGCACTGTCATCTCCCAAAGTACAAAGCTTTATCTTTTTAATGTGATAAACACCTACTTTGTTAATATAGTTGATATATGGTATATGGCTCACTTCCCAAAATCGAGTGAAGGTCTCACCGTCTAAAAAATTATTTGTTTAGTAACCAGTAATTGATAGGACAACAAGAATTTGCCCATCCACTTCAGAGAATAGTTCATATAATGTAACCATCCACATGTACTAGCCAAAGTTCTTCAATAAAACAGGGAAATAATGGAACCTAATGTTCCTCTTCTTATAATGATTCTTTAGGCCTCACAAAGTTAATTACTTTAAACTGGCAGAGGGACAATCTTGTCATCAGGCTTACAAAAGTAGGCAGCAATTTTTCGTTCAAGTACATCTTTGTGGAAAACTTTATGATATTTCCTATCATCTAGATCTACAGAAAAATGTTCTGCTGAGTTGTTTAACTGAAAGAGGTTATTGCATTTAATTAAACTGACCCTCATATTGGGATAACTCTCCCCTATCTGTAGTTATCTAAAATGTAGGTGTCTACTGTAAAGTGATCCACTAAAGTGCTAATGTCAATGCAGAAAGATGAGACTCTTCAAAGGGTAATTAATCCTCTGCTAAGACAGGAAGGATGAATCACCCTCTGGAAATACCTTTTTCCATCAACAGTACTTTTTCACATCATGCATAATAAAACTGTGAAACTCATTACCACAGGATGCTGCGGAGGCCCAGACGAAAGGCACTAATGCATTTAAAAGCCCTAGACTAATTCATGGAGAATGGGTGCAGTAAGCAGATGGTCCGAAAATAGTCACCAGCTCAGGAAGTACAGAAACAATATATCTGGAAGGTGGGAAGTATCCCTTTGTATACTGCTTGTTTCTTATACTTCTGTCTAAAATCCTGGAACCAGCCCCTGTTGGAAACGGTGTACGGTCGGTCTGTTGGAAACAGACGGTCTGTTGGTCCAACACAGAGGTAACTCACATCCTCACTCAACATACTCACTCTCCTTAAGAAAAGAAAGCATGTGTACACAAATACTAGACAGTTTTTCTTCATGTAAAAGGATACTATTCTATTTAGTATATAATTAGATTGGATATTAGGAAGAAATTCTTTCCTGTGAGGGTGGTGAGGCACTGGAACAGGTTGCCCAGAGAACCTGTGGCTGCCCCATCCCTGGAGGGGTTCAAGGCCAGGCTGGATGGGGCTTGGAGCAACCTGGTCTAGAGGGAGGTGTCCCTTCCCATGGCAGGGGGGTTGGAACTCCATGATCTTTAAGGTCCCTTCCAACTCTAACCATTCTAGGATTCTATGATTCTAAAACATTTTATTTTGTACCAAGATACTTCTTGGTCTGAAATGTGGCCACTTCTTATTAGCCAATAGATTCATTTTATAAGCAGTAGTTTGCAGAAGATTATTTCTGTATGTTCTAACAATAGTATTTCCACCAAAAAGATCAAATAGCTTCACTCAGAAGTAATGTATTGATACCTGCTGCCTGCATCTCTGATATGCCAGGTGTCCATAATCAGTCATTCAAAGCTGAGGCTCAATTTCTGCAGAAGATGTTCGATAACTTATTCAATGAATAGTCAATCAAAGACGTTCTATGACTTATTCAATGAATAATCAATCAAATACATAGCAAGAACATGAACATGTTTTTATCTGAATTCAAGATTGAAATAAAAACATCCCTGAGAATAATAACATATTTGCAATATGACATTAATAGACATCCTTGCAGGAATACATCATGATACCCAGTAAACCTGCCACTTTTTCTTATTGTCTTTTTCTATATTAATCAGACCTGTTCTTTCCTATGTCTCATTAGCTTTGTTAACTTTCCAGGACTGTGATTAAATTTTCAAATATGTGGGCATGGTTTTAAAGAACTTAACATCCTAAGGAACTTGTGTATGTTCTAAAGGCATTTTTAGACAGAAATTTTTGAACTATGGGACTTTGGGCTCCAAACTATTGGAAAAAGGACCTCAAGTCAGAAGGAAAACCCATCTTTTCAGTCTGAAAGCAACAGAATTGAGAGGTGCTGTAATGGAACTGAGGACCATTTGGTGAGAAACATGTTCCAAATCATTGAGAGTCATTCTGCATTTTTTGGGGGCATGTGTCATGGCCATCCATGTGATGTGAACTTCTCATGCCTGAGCCAATCCTTCGGGAGACTTTGAAGATAAGATATATAAATTGGGCTGACTACAGCAGTGCTCCTGGGAGAAACCAGTGGTTTTTAAAGTTACCTTTTTTCTTTAAAATATAGCCATCCTGACACATCTATTCAATAATCAGTAGGTTATTTTTGCACTCCAGCGGGACTTTCTTCTGACACACAAAACTTCTAAAGTCTCCTGGGTTTAAGTCCTAACATTACTTATAACTGCATTTTGCGACTTCTAGCACTGCATTTCCAGAGTCTTGCAGACACTAAAACACTTGTGGAATAGGAATTAGGTGTGCAAATATACCCCATATCTTTTTTTCAACTTTTCCAGGTGGCTATATTTTTCATAACATTTATCAAGGTGATGAAGGCCCTGTAGGATTAAGGAAAAACATTTGTTTCTTTTGTCTCAAACTCTGCTGGTCTAATAGATATTCATTCTGTCCTAGGTGAGTTTCTATGGTAGTTGAAGCCATTTCACCAATATGGGGTACTGAGGAATCCAGAGGTCCTGTCCTCTAGACAATTAATTTCCAACAGAAAGGCAGTCCGTGTGACTCTGTAGCTCACAGATGAAACTCTGTGTTCCAGTAGAAAACACTTAAAATTGCATACATATATTACACCAGATAAAGCTTATACTAAGGTAGCACAGTGCATTTTCCATATAGTGAGGCAGGATTAGTGAATAAATGTTGAAACCTGGATATGGTTTAGCTTTCAGGTAATATTTTCCAAAACATTTATGTGTCTTTGAAACCCAAGCCCTTGTTTAAAGAGCCACCTAGGCCACCTGCAAACACAGAATGATTGTGAAGTGACCCAGGGTAAGAATGTAAAGCACAACTCTTCTGAAGTCATTTTCCTCTCCTGTTGGCTGGGGACAGTATATTTATTGCTGTACCGAAATTAATAAATTGCCCTGTGCTATTCCCCAATGCCTCCAAGAGCTGGAAAGGGATTCTTTGTCAGGAAGTGTAGTGATAGGACAAGGGATAACAGTTTTAAATTGGAAGAGAGGAGACTTAGATTAGGTATTAAGAAGAAATTCCTCCCTGTGAGGGTGGTGAGGCCTTGGAACAGGTTGCCCGGGGAAGCTGTGGATGCCCCATCCCTGGGAGTGTTTAAGGCCAGGCTGGATGGGACTTTGAGCAAGATGCCCTAGTGGGAGGTGTCCCTACCCATGGCAGGGGGGTTGGAACTCAATGATATTTAAGGTCTCTTCCAACTCCAACCATTCTGATTCCAGCCTACAGCTAAGATTATTTCTATTTAACTAGACTTTAACACTCAGTTTAGGAACTCCATAATAGGTGTCTTCTCTAATTAATAGAGACAGACTTCAGAGGAAGATTCAGTTTGGCTGAACTGCCCTCAGTCCATGCCTTACCTTTGAATAGGCAGGGAGCTCTGCAACCCAGCTCCAAACTTCAGTAACTAACTGGGCCCTGAGTGTGCTTTTCTGCAGCTCAGTTTAAGCTCAAACCAGACCATCCACAAGAAACACTAGTACAGAATAGTTATTCTAGGCTACATTCAAAGATTTGACCTGTATGTGACTCTATTGGTTCTAGTCTCCATGAAAATCCGTAGAAGTCAGATTTCCAAATTTTTGCTGATAAATGGGAATACAGTGCCTGAGTCATTGTGATGCTTTGGACAATAATTTGCCTCCCCAAGGGATGTAAACTGTGAGTATCTAGGTTAGGTAGAAAGACTACTCAGGAAAAATTAAAACAAGAGAGACATTTAGAATCAAGTGCACCAAGACTCCAAAAGTCCTGAAATCTCTCCAAGCCAAAAAAACAAGTTTCTCTAGATCTGAATAACAGTGACCTTCAGATCTGATTGCTTCAATCCAGACACCCTTTGGAATAATGCAAATGTGAAGATTTGACATTTCCTCTTTGCTGATAATACCAATGTTTTCCTTTAGTCTCATTATTCTTAGTGTTTGTTAATGGTTAGTTTACAGCAGAACTCACAAAAGGTGAAGCCAGTCATGAAAAACACAGGACTAAAAGCGAACCATAAAATGAAGAGAATAAAGGACACAACATGTAGGTAGCTTGTGACTAACCCAATATTATGCATTGCTCTTACGTGAGAAATATCTATGTTAAAAGACATCAATTTTTTAGAAACTTAGGAACTCAGAAACCAATGGCAGTTTGAAGCTTAATTCAGTCACTCATGCATATGCTTATATACATATATTTAAGCACATATAAATCTAAAAACTTCAGTTCCCTGGTCACATATCTCTTCAATTAATTTGCTCCAGTCAGGATCACATCTTGTGTTTCATTACAGGTTCCCCAATTCTTCCAACCAAACATGACTCCTCATCCCATTTTCCCAAACTGCTGTGTGATCTTACCTGATTTCTCTCTAGTTTTCATTTTCTCATCCCAGACCAAATCTCCCTGCCCAGTTTTCAAGCTTCCATCACATATTAAGACTTCCCCACTACAACTCTTTTCCTGAACTTACTAAGGTCAGCCCCAAACCCCGAGTCTATTCCTTTATTTCTGCCACCACTCTGTCTGTACTGGGATGCCAACTCTCTCACTCAGGTTGAACCTCCAGTTGCAGGCAAAATTGAGCTGTCATCACTTCCTCCAACCAACAAATCCGCTGTGGATTTGGGATTACACTAAGAGTGTTGGAAGTCGGATGGAGACTACAGAAGAAGTCGGATGAAGACTTCTACTTCTGTAGCCCAGAAAGCCAATCACATCCTGGGTTGCATCAAAAGATGTGTTGCCAGCAGATCCAGAGAGGGGATTCTGCCCACAAGACCACAGAAGAACCACACCACCACAGAAGGGAAGAAACAGGGATTTGAAGTTCTAGATTGGGACTAAGAAGAGTCAACACAACACAGCAAACTTCACTGAGCTTAAAAACATATCTGTATAATTGGAAATGAATAGTAATTTGCAATGTATGCAAGGAATTAAGTTAGAACACTTCATTTAAAAGGTAATTACTTTCTACTGTGGATCCGTTTGGGCACTGTAATTTGGAAAAGAAATGTTTACTTCCTCTCACCTTTCTTAGACCTTTTCATAGTTTTTGGGTAATTTTGTTTGGCTTGTCAAACACGTGAAGGCTGGATTATTAATAATAGTCTAATGTGGCAGGTGCATATTTGTGTGTGGGAAGGTGTTGTTTTAAAGTCACAGCTGAACCTTTTGCTGAAATAGAAGGTTTTCTCCCAGGAGAAAGTGATCTTATCTTTTCTTTTTTCTCTGGGTATGGTACACTATATGATAGAAGATGTTAATATTAGAAATGGAACAGATGGCTCAGATTGAGACTGGGGGCACAGCTACAAACTCAGAGATGGGGAAACAGATTCAAAAAGGAGCCGACAAGTGCAGAAAATTCAATTAAAAGGTTCGTTTTGAAGAAGCAGGTGTGTGGGTTTTATTATTGAGACCTCCACATTCTCATCTAGAGTAACCCATTTAGGAGGCTTGTTATGAACTTGTCTAACCCTGTAGCTGGCATTTTACTATCTATGCCTACTTGAAAGGAATTTTAAATGTCATTGGGTAGCTCTCGTGCTCTCTTCCTCTCTCTTTGCTCACATCTGAGAATCTGACGGCTCTATTTCACCAGAAGGGCTGACAAGCCTGTGATTCTCATTAGGCACAGCAGCTTTTAAGTGCTTTGAGATCTTTCTGAATGGACAACTCTGCAAAAGCTCAGTCCTGTATCGCTGCCATTATTAGTAGGGGTAGAAAGCATTCAAACTGATGTTTGACAAATTTTCAGCAACATCACAATGTGGCGTAACTAATGCTTTATAAAATTAATACACTCGAAGGAACAGATTGCGTGTGGCTCTGGGTAAGATTGAACTGCTTTGTCCTGATCCCTAAATCTCTTCAGGGCACTTTTCTTGTTAACATATTATTCAAAGTTTTTAAAAAGATAGGACTGTAAACTGAGCAGCTTACAGAGTCCAAACTCTATATCCAAGAAACCAGATGTTTCATAAAATAACTCAAAGTACATCTTAAATTCAGCCAAGAGAGTTTTGCCCTGACTTAAATACCATTTAAGAACCTCACAGCTCTCAAAGCCTTATTCCCATTCTCAGCCCAGCTTTATGCAGCCTGCTAATACCGTTCTGCTTTCCACTGCTCCCAGAGAATCTCCTTCCACAGATGTTTTAGTCATCATAGCTATATCCCCTTGCATGCTGCCCCTAAATGTCGGGAGTTTCTTGTTAATCCCCATAACAGTACCCAGTGCAGCGTAAAGTAAACCCCCTCTTTCTAATCCCTTTCCCTTCTTCCTTGGACCTTCATGCCCCCAAGAAGGATTGACTTTTGCAACAGATCTTGAAAGTAACCAAATGTGGATTCTGGAGGGCAAAGGAGAGTATGAAATCCAAGGCTTAAAACTCCTTCCTAAGAAGCCTTTGCCAACGTCTTTGTTTGAATCTGCAATGGTCTGGGATAGCAGGAGCACAAGATGTGCCTGATATTGCACTTCCAGCACTGAATCAGAATTCAGAAACGCACATGGGGAAGTCCGGAGGGCAGGAAAACAACTGTCTTTGCATTCCTTCACATACAGGCTGCTGTAATCTCAGTCTTCAGTTCTTATTCAGGCAAAGCTCCCAAATCCAGATTCACAGAATCACAGAATCACCTAGGTTGGAAGGGACCTTTTAAGATCATCTAGTCCAACCAATGGGAAAAAAAAAATCCCAAAAAACCAACACCCATGAACCATAAACAACACACCACATTCGAAGTGTCTGGTCCAGATTCACTAGTGTCACCTGGCAGTTTTGTGGTGCTCTTGTGACATGAAGCAGCTGTGCAGCCCAGCGTTATCATGATACCACTCTCCAGCAGACAGCAGGCCAGCCCGTGTAATTGTGCCCGGGAATGATGAAAAACCTGAAGAAAAACTTCATCTAACTAGATTTTTTACTCAGATTATAATGAAACATGAAACAACTCAACTTTCTGCCTTTACAGAACTATAACATGGAGAATAGTTGTCTGCCTCCCAGACAGCACGTGACCCAGCAGAATTAAAATCTACTCAGGTTCTCCTCAGAACTCTAACACGATGGAAAAACAACCCAAAAAGTTGTCTTAAAACTTGTGCATCAATATTTTTTAAGTTGTTCAAAGCCACACAACCTGTATCCTCTCCCCCAAGCAAAGCAGTGCATGCCCTTTAATGATTTTTGGCTGCTTGTTAAATCAAAGGTGCAAATATGAGTCCTTTGACACCAAGTACATTCATGTCATTCTGTAGAAATGTCACATGATGATGGTACAAGCTGTTAAGGCAAAGTGATTGACACATCATCTTAACTACCCTCTCAGGTACTCTTTCTGAGACAAGCAATTTAGTGTTCTATCTCATTAAATTTCACTATTTTGGTATCTTATATTAGTTGAAAGAGACAGTCTACAGTGTCCTTGAACTAAAGGTATTTAAAGATCATTCTCACAGACAGGAATCCTGATCAGATAAGAGTCAGACCTGCTGCAAGCTGTCAGAAAAAGAGGAGAAAAAGTGAAAGAAAATTATCCACCACAGAACTGACTGAGGGACACTGAGATCTTCAAGGGGGTGCTGAGTCCTTTTCATAGGATAGGAGACGGAATCCAGGAGCAGTGTAAGGAATAACACAGTCACACTGTGAAACTCAAAATGTGCCGGCATATAAAGGCATTACAGCAGCAGTTTATTGCTCTGCTGCTTCTCTACTTGCTAATAACAAATTATTGCATTAATAACCCTTTATTCTTATCCTATTGGAGATTATGTGATTACTGATAAAACTTTTAACTACATTAGCAACAGTACACTAATTGCATTAACCGCCTTAATGAAGTTAACGTACAAATTTGGTGTCTTTGATACACACGTGGTAAGATTGCACATTTCAATAAGACTAATATTGTTGGAATAATGTCAGACCCTTGGAATTTTATCCAAGGCAGTTTTGCCAAACGACCATGACCCCCTGACTTGAAGTTTTAAATATTAAGTAACAGGACTAAAACGCTCTTTTTCAGGTGAAAACATAGAGGCAAAATTAGAAGTGGTTTTCTATAAATCGGAAGTTAATCAAGCAAGGCCAGTTTATGTTTTATGAGTTCCTCAGCCTGAAAGGGCATGTACCAATGTAAATGGCCCAGGAAGCCTGAAAGAGCAGATCAGGATTTCTTAGTCTGAAGAGCTGGCAAACACCGGTTTCCTTGTATTTATTCCCAGTTCTATGCGACCTTTGACAAATAACACTGTCTCATTCTGTGCTCATATCTCCTTTGACTTTGCAGGAAACCTTAATCAAATGAGGCTGTGGACTAGAAGGAAATTGAGAAAGTAGAAAAACCGTTTTTTTTTTTTCTACACTGCCCTATCACCTTAAAAAAAAATGAAAGAACAAGGAGTTTGGCATAAAATCTGACCCACAGGCCACCACTTCACAGCATGAGTCAAGGAATGGAGAGGAAAACACATAACAAAACCAAGCAGTAGCTTCTGAATAAGCAGCAGTGATGCACTCATGAGACCCCACCTGGAGTACTGTGTCCAGATCTGGAGTCCTTAATCATAAAAAGGACATGGACCTGTTGGAACGGGTTCAGCAGAGGGCCATAAAGATGATCAGAAGGACGGAGCACCTCTCCTATGAAGACAGTCTGAGAGAGCTGGGGCTGTTCAGCCTGGAGAAGAGAAGGCCCCGGGGAGACCTTAGAGCAGCTTTCCAGTATCTGAAGGGAGCTACAGGAGAGCTGGAGAGGGACTCTTGGTCAGGAAGTGGAGTGATAGGTTTTAAACTAGAAGAGGGGAGATTTAGATTAGATACTAGAAAGAAATTCTTTCCTGCGAGGGTGGTGAGGCACTGGAACAGGTTGCCCAGAGAAGCTGTGGATGCCCCATCCGTGGAGGTGTTCAAGGCCAGGCTGGATGGGGCTTTGAGCAACCTGGTCTAGTGGGAGGTGTCCCTGCCCATGGCAGGGGGGTTGGAACTCAATGATCTTTAAGGTTCCTTCCAACTCTAACCATGCTATGAGTCTATGATTCTAACAGTAGAGTTCGTTCAAAGAAGAGGTGACAGAGATTACGGGATATAGATTACGATGTCCTCTCATGATTCCGCATCCTCAGTGGGGACATCTCTATCTCAGACATGGGCTGGCTCTGGACCAAGATTGTGCCATTCTCAGTGTGTTGGTCGGTTACAATTTGCTTCGTGCCACATGGCTGTTCCCCTCTGAAGTGCACGCTTTGACCGTTGGAGCAAAACACAAGCGATCAGACATCCTCATTCTGGGCCCGAGCAGAGCAGCCTCCTGTGTTGGTTGTTCCTGTGAATACCTGTCCTTGCACTGCAATTCTTCCTTTGGTAAAGCAAGAAACCTAACACCTGTTTTCCTCAAAACAGTGTTGTGAGTGGAATTGCAGTACGGATTGCAGACATCCAAATGAGCAGCTCAACAATAAATGTGTTGAATAATTAGTCAAAAGAAGTACTATTCCAATTGATGACAACCCTGCTTTTAGCTGAATGTTCCCCTAAAACACATGACCTTTTGGGCCTGCCAAATAGCTGCACTAAAGCAATGAAATTTCTTTCAGTAAAGCTCTGAATAAAACAACATTAAAATCCAATATTTATTCATGTTACAGCACAGTAATTTGATATGTAATAAGCATTAAGGTAAATATAATTCTGTAGTTGACGAATCTAAACTTTGCTCTGTAGCTCAAATCTCTGGGGGAGACATGATACTTGATATTTAATTTGAAAAGCAAGGTAGCCTGATGGAGAAAAAAACCTTGTCCGTGTCTATAGTAAAAAAGCGTTGGCGCATTTTATTTGATATGGTGGCTTTGCTTAGTTTTATTTTCGCATTTTAATAAGCTCATCTCATAAAAGTATAATGAAAATAGGAAGACTATCATAAGAATGGACTGGTACAGATTTTTGCTTTGGATTCTTGTGTAGAAGAAAAACAGTTTTCTTCCAACCGATAATAATAAATGTGAATGGAACAGTATGAAACTACCTAAAACATCACAAGTTGCTAAAGGGAGGTCATGATGCCAATATACCCATACTAGATTAATCAAAGAAGCTGAAATTTCGTGAGGCATAATTCTAAAATGGCAATAACATCATTTTCAGCTTGTGGTGTTAAAACCTGTAATGCCGATACAATACGCAGTTCATTGGCAAAGAAAATGTTGTTCTTGAGGTACAAATCCTATCTTTTTTGATACGGGCATGAAGCTGGCCATTACAAGTGGAACAATTTCACACCCACCTGAGTAAGGGACCTCACCAGTGATGATGCAATTGCCCTGTCAGAGCTCCTCACCAGGTTGAGTCAAATTGAAGAGAAGCTGCCCGATTTGCACAGCTGTGTTTTCCCCTCACTTTATTCCTCTGCCTTATCCCACTTTCATCACCAGCAGGCAGAAAAGATCTCATCTCCATATTACAGAGGGGGATCAGAGGCACAGAAAGAGTTTGGGGCATCTGCTCTAGTGCTTAGCTGGGATCGGGAGTGCTTTTGAGGTCACTCTCCTGCCTGTCTCCACTGAATCAAGCTTTGCTTTTCAGTCTTCAAGACATGAATGGTATCTGTTTCTGTTGAAAGCAAACCAAATGGGCTGCTCCAGGAACAAACCTGATGTATTCCGTCCACTAGTGTTCAGTCTTTGGGGCAAGGCTAGAACTAGTACCAAGTGCCAAATCCCAAAGGGAAGTTACCCTGTCAGTCTCAGCTGTGTCACTCCACTGACCCACTCGTACTGTGACAAATTGACCCTTGGATTTCCTGAGTTCAATTTTACTGACACTGTGGTTCAAATCCTGCTTAAGGGATCTAAAAATAGCTCCTGTCATTAGCACAGCCATAGGAAACCCAGCTAGAAGTAGTCCTTCTGGCTGGAAACATTAGCCTCAAATAGTCACGTGTGCCAACCCACCATCCCTTGAATCTCCATAAGTGAGAATTTCACTCCAAAAGTACTGCTTAGAGATCATACTCCAAGAAACTACTTCTTTGGTTTTGTTCATATTGTCTTTATATTGATTGATCACATTATTTCTGCTTTTTTCCCAGTGCAGCAGTAATAGAAATCCAATCATCTTACAGGAGCCACTTGAGCTGATGAATAGAAAATCAGCTGTCAGCTGCAGGAAGATCCAGTAACTCCTATTGTTTTCTTTTAATGGAAAAACAAAGAGTTTTCTCGATAGTCTGCTTAGAGAATCTCCCTCTTTTAAGAGATAAAAAGGAAAAAAAAAAAAAAAAAACAAACACCAACCCAAATCTATACTCTATGACTTGTTTGCTAGGTATAACTCTGTATGAAAAATTAGGGGAAAATGGATTTAGCGCATTGAATTTCTATGAGTTTAATGGAATGAATGAATGAATAAATAAACAAACAAATAAATATGGTTGGATTTAATGCTGATTTTACCACTCTTATTCCCAGTATGGACTGTTGGCACATTTAGTCTTTCTGATTTCTAAGATCAGGTGGCCTAAAATGGCCAGTGCTGTATTCTTACAGTATTCAACCAATAACTTTGCACCATCACAAGGATTGCAGGTGTTGCTTGGTGAAGTCTCCTCCTTCACCCCTGTTACTCAGCAGGACCCCTGTATGGAAAGTGATGCTGTGGCTGCATCTTTCTTCTGCCTGCAGTATCACATCAGCTCAAAAGAACGGGTGAGGGCATCACGATGTCTTTTAGTGACCTATTAACGTCTGGGTCCAGCTGCCATCTCATCTCTGGTCCTCATCTGAAAGAAAAGGTTCAAGCACTGCTCTAATGAGAAGGGTAATCATGCTTCAGCAGACAGAAGGCACTGAGGTTCAAGAGCAAGGAAGGCTGTATGAACTGAGGAGTGCTGATGGATTCAAAAAGAGACCCTAAGTCTGAATTCTAACCTGTCATCACAAGCACACCTCATTTATGTGTGTGTAAGCTGCAGTGCTCTTTTTCCCAGGCTCCATCTGAGGTGTCCTGACCAGCTGTTTCTCAGCAGTTCCTAATTATTCCTCACCTACTGTGAACTTTTCCCTAATTACTCTTTCCTTGTCTCTCCAGGGCTTCTGCAAGAATGACAATGCCATTTGCAAATCTGAAGTGACTCTGCACTCTGAAGTTAACCTTTTTGTGCACTTCTCTGTTCCTCCAAGGTTTTTATGTTCTTATGAAGTCTAAATTTGAAAATGCCTCAGCAAAGTCAGTTAAGTAAAGACCATTCTTCTCAAGTTGCCTTGAGGATGGAGAGGTAAACTGTACAAGGCGTCTTGGAGACGTTGATTGCATTTTTGTTATATTTAGACTTGAAAGAGCGGTGATTTCTGTAAAGAGGTCACAGAAACCAAAATGCCAAGAGGTCACTGACCTTCCTCTATACAGATTCTCTAACCTCTTCACCTTGCAAAGGGAAAAGTCTCTCAGGACTAATCACGTCCTTCTATTGCATCTGTCCGTGTATCTCATTCTCAGTTCCTTTTCAGACCTGATTTCCTGCTGTCACACAAACTTCTCTTTCTCCCCAACATGACCATTACAGGAAAGACAACCAGCTACATCCATCCTTCTCCCCTCACCTAATGAAGAGAAGGGCTTTGGAGATCCCATTGCCCTTGCTGCTGATCAAGAACAGCAGTAAGATTTACTTCAGTCCTCCCCACTTCATTGCTGCCACTTTCATTGGATCAAGTCCACTGAGTCCCTTTCCTAGGATGACACCACAATAATTTGTTTATTCTAAATGGATCAAGCTGCACTTCTGCACTCTACGAGCAGAGCCATCACAGCTTGGCTGGGTTTCTTATGTTTTTCTAGAATACCCCTGACAATCATGTCAGGTACTACCAGCCTTTCTGGCAGCCCAAGATCTTTCTCCTCAGGCACCTTTTGCATGTGTGAAGCATGAAGGAATTCTCCTGAGCCACCAACTTCTGCATAGACCATGGAAATAAATTCTATTGTTGTTTTTTGTTTCTAATTTTATTCTTTCTTTATTTCTTTTCTTTTTGTTCTTCTTTGACTTTCATCTGCCAATATCTGAAGTGAATAGGCAGATACTGTTGAATAAGTAACAGGCAGCCAAGGTGCAAGCTTGAATACTGGATCAATGAAGTTTGCTTTGAGCAACCTAATTAACTCACTCTCCAAGACAAAGCCCAGGAGCAGTCTGAGAGATCATTCCCTACAAAAACAGCTTCCAAACGACACTACAGGTGAAATTGCCCCAGGTTTGGTTCCTCCACCCTAGCATCTTCCAGCTGCATTTCAGGAGGATGCCCTACTCTCAAACTTCCTCAGAGGCTCTTATGGCATGTACCACACAGCTTCAGTATTATCCTATGAAAACACCATTCTGGCTGTAACACAACTCTCTAATTGCATTGGACATTTTAATGGAAAACAGAACAACAACAAAAAATGCATATTTGTGGGTCGCCAGCCCACCACAGAATACTAAAGAAGTCCACCATGCCAAGAACTGTGGAGTAAGAACACAGAAACTCTAGTGGAAAACAGCCTTAAGTATGTGGACATGAGGCAGTTTGTGTTCACAGGCATCTGTGAGCAATCAGAAAATGAAGATATAATGCAAGAGAACTGACTGGTCTGTAGTTTCTGTCCACAGGCTAGAACTAGAGTTCTCCTATATCTCTTTCATTTGGGTCCATAATGGCTGCCCCAGTAGCTACAGCATTGAATATAATTGTGTAGGGTCCAAATTTTGGTAACATCTAGGGTGGCAGGTAACTGGCACAATCCAAGAAATCACAAACGTCAAGAACTGGGCCAAGGTTCACCTCCTTAGGAAAAGGACACATCTTTCAAACATACACATCTTCTAAGTACTGTGTAGTCAGCATTCAGACAGCTCAGAAATATTCTTACAGGCACCACGTAGCTATTTCCATATATCATCTTACTGAAAGCTGGAAGGAAGCATCAAAAAGATGCCCAGAAAGCAATTTTGGAAGTATCCAAGATTAAGATGAGTGGGTCTTTCAACAAATGGTCCCATCCTTACACTAAACATTTCAGCAGCAGCCAAAACCGAATATAAGAGATAGCCCTCTCCAGTTAATACATAAGCTATTCTATATTCACAGAAGAAAATAGCAAACATAGGTTGAAATGTTGGTGTGACACAGGTCATTTCTGAAACTGCTTTTGCTCCTCTCAGATTAGGTTGTCACAAGCAAAGGACACGGCTGGACAGACAGGTAGGACTGATTAAACTGTCGCATGCCAATAATACATTAAGCTGCTTTGGCAGGGCAAGAGCAGCAGACTGACAAGGTTGCTGTCACTGGTGATGTTTCGCTGTGTACAGCCACAAATGAAGCCCCTGCAGATGTCAAGGAATAAATAGGAGGACATAAAGCAGGAGAGCATGTTTTATACATGCACAGGTAGGGGAAAACACCCATTAGTCAAGCACTTAACTTTAGGGACACTAAGGATAGTCCCCTCCTCCCATAGGACCTAATTCTCTGCCCCTTTGGTTTTCTAGCAAACCATTTTTTGATTTTTGGGTAATGGTTTTAAATTGGAAAAGGGGGGATTTAGATTAGCTATTAGGAAGAAATTCTTTCCTGTGAGGGTGGTGAGGCACTGGAACAGGTTGCCTGGAAAAGTTGTGGATGCCCCACCCCTGGAAGTGTTCAAGGCTGGATGGGACTTTGAGCAACCTGGTCTAGTGGGAGGTGTCCCTGCCCATGGCAGGGGGATTGGAACTCAATGATCTTTAAGATCCCTTCCAACTCTAACCATTCTATGATTCTATGATTTGCTTTAAACCAAAACAGATACAAACCACATCCACAGAAGTCTGACAGGTCACTACTATATACTCTGGCTTTAAGATTTCCTTCTTTTTAATTTTTCTGACTCTTGCGAAACAGAAGACCAAGACAAGGAACAGCCCTTGTTACTTCATTTCATATTTAAGGCAAAGATAAATAGAGCATAAAATTTGGATTAAAATGAGGCTTTAAAAAAAAAAAAAGGTATTAAAACAAGCCTTTACAAGTTAATAGCACTTATAAAAAATGACTTCTGAAGACACAACAAAACGAAAACTATTGTGCAGTAACTCTGCAAGATGACATTGAAAAAATAACTTTGAAAATTCATATATAGGTTTCTTAGTGGATTTCTTCACGTCATCCGGATCCTATCTAGAAACAAAAGCTATACAAATAAGCCACTCACACCTATTCAATCAATAATCATGGTTATAGTCCATCGCTCCTGTTTCTCTTTCACTTATACAGTACAACATGAGGAGCAGAGATGCCAGACCTCATTCACCTCTTCCTTAAATTTTTTTTGTGCCAGCAGAAATTCTCTGATCCTGAGGATTCCTTTTTTAATTGTCATCACCATAAGACCAAACCTCCAAACCTTCTCTGAGTTCTTGCCACCAACAAACCGCATGAAAACAAGATCCTACCTCTGTACTTACCTTCTGTCTCTAAAACACCACATTTGGGAGGAACCTTTTCAACACGGGTAACTAAAAGTCAGCAAACAGGAGTAATTTAAATAATACAATAAACTGGAGTAATTTAAATAATAAAATAAACATTTAGGACATGCTTTGCACTTGTGTGTGCCTAGTCCCTCAGCTGTGCTTACTTCAGAGGGAGCCAGCCAGTCATATCAACAGTGTCAACATGTTGTACAAGCAAGCAGTGTTCACTTGCTATTTGTATTCCCAATTCAGAACCTATCATCAAAAAAAAAAGGTTGACTCCTGGTTCTGGCTCTATCTACACTGAAAAACTTGTGCCAGTAGCAGCATGGGCGTGTGCTGTGCATGGACAATGAGATCTGCTCTCATGACGGATCTAACACAAATTAAACTTTGGTCCGACTTCACTGTGGAGTTAATTCCTTCCCCTGTGTGTGTCTAAGCAGCCTCCATCGTGGATCTGAATATCACCGGTTACATTACCCTTTCTCCAGCTCATAACCAGTCCAAACCAAAACCCTCAGAAGGCAGTGAAAGGATTCCCACTGGCTGCAGCAGACTCCAGGAAAGCTGGCAGTATTATTCAAACACTTCCTGGACTGTATTTTATGACCAATGTTCCCTTCAGCTTTTTATTACTGCAAACATTAGCTTCTAGTCCCTGTTATTTTAAATTTGCTTTGAACCACTGGAGAAAAAGAACCACAACGTGCTAATCTGACTGGCCACCACAATTCACAGCCCCTGGATACAAGCTCTCTGAGTCCTGTGCTTGAAAGCTACTAACTTTGGGTTTGTTCTGACTTACAGAGCAAAGGTTGAACATGCAATTATTCTACTTAGTTACAGCCTGACATCTTTTTATATTCCGTTTCTTTGATCCTAGGACTCTCCAAGTTTTTATTTTAAACAAATAGCTTCGATAGGGGAAATAACTTCCCGCGGCATCAGAGGAAACAAGACGCTTTTATCCCTTAACAGTAGGGAAGATGAAACATGCCTATTCACAGCACCACAAGACAGCACAATTGGATTAGGCTTATGGTTCCAGACCCCATCTAACAGCCACTTGATTTTTGCATTACATAAAATAGAGAGACACAGAGCAATTTCCTGCCCTCCATCCATCAGCTTTCTGTGATGTTAGAAGCAAGGCAGCACTTTCTGTTGAGTTAGGAAAGAGGACAAGCAGCGAGATGCTCTGTGCACCAAAGGGTGCCTGTTTACACCGAGCCACACATGAATGCCGTATTTCTGAGGTGTACCGAGCTTAAAAAAAATATGGCACCAGTAACTCACAGGGAAGAAAAAACAGCTGACTCGTTGTTTCAGGTAAGTCTTTGGTAATCAATTAATTGCTTGATCAATGCAGCATGATCTAGGAAGCTTAATTGAAGAGAATTAGTACCTAAGAAGGACACATCTCCAGGGGGATACCACTGCCAGTAAAGTTAACAGCCTTTGGAAATGCAGCCACCTCATTTGATTTAGGAGGAAAAACGGTGTGAAACGAGATATAAGGACATCACGGATAATTGACATCCTGAGTGATACCCTTCAACAGGGAGGCTTCAGACTGAGAATGTATTGACATCCACAGACCCTGGTGGCAGGAGTGCTAACACATACATGTTCACGTTCGGAATCCAACAGTAGGAAATCATGAATTTTTTATCGTGCCGTCACAAAGTTGAAGCTGACTTTTCCTGAAGGGAACAATGCTATTTTAAAGAATAAAGAACAATCTCCCTTTGAGTTGTGGGAATAATTTTTAGTTATACTCTTGTTATAACTGCTTGTTAGTAACCATGTGAAACTGGTTACATTAAATACTTTCTATATTAGGTGGAAGGGGACAGAGGACTGGAGAGATTTTAATGTCACCAGGGCTACTGGAAACCCAATTTTCTCTTGCATAGATGTCATACACCTGAGAATTATAGAATCATAGAATAGTTAGAGTTGGAAGGGACCTTGAAGATCATTGAGTTCCAAGCCCCCTGCCATGGGACACTTCCCATGGGAGCAGGTTGCTCAAAGCCCCATCCAGCCTGGCCTCGAACACCTCCAGGGATGGGGCATCCACAGCTTCTCTGGGCAACCTGTTCCAGTGTCTCACCACCCTCACTGCAAAGAATTTTTTCCTAATATCCAATCTAAATCTCCTCTCTTCCAGTTTAAAACCATTACCCCTTGTACTACCACTACACTTCCTGACAAATAGTTCCTCTCCTGTAGCTCCCTTCAGATACTGGAAGGCTGCTCTAAGGTCTCCCCAGAGCCTTCTCTTTTCCAGGCTGAACACCCCCAGCTCTCTCAGCCTGTCCTCATAGCAGAGGTGCTCCATCCCTCTAATCGTCTTCATGGCCCTCCGCTGAACCCGTTCTAACAGTTCTATGTCCTTTCTCTGTTGAGGACTCCAGAGCTTGAACCATGAAAACCATCCAGCACTGTTAGCAGAATTCTTACACACACACATCTTAATTTCTACCCTTTTTCTTGATGTACTCACGCTTATCTTGCTCTTCTGGGTCACAGTCTTGGTAGTTTCCTTCCAGAGGTGGGAATGGGGCTCCTTATGGCAAGCCATCATCATCTGCATTCCTTGACTAGGAGAAACATGATCTCCATGTTGATGGTTTCTTCCACCCTTTAGGATCCATTTGATTTGTGGATCCATTTTATATGTTTATTAACATACCTTTATACCTTGCTCTCTCCTAATCTATCTGCAGCTCCATGTCACATCTAAATTTTTTACATATCATGCCTTTGAGGTATGTCAGATGCTTGTTCCTTGTTACCCCTGAAACCAGATTTGACCAGCTCCAGGTCTGCATTTCATTTAACTGACCATGGGTGAGATGTTTATAGCAGCTGGGTCTCTGATCTCAGCCTGCCCCCCATTTCATCATCTCCTGCCCATGCTCCTCTATGCTGTGTCCTATTTCTCCACTTCTCAGCTCTTCTACTAAGCTTGTGTTTCTCTACACTACATCACTACCTTAAAGTCATGAAATCATGGAGGTACAACAAAAAGACAAACAAAAGTAAAATAAATTGGCCGTAGATACCTGGTCAATTAGAAAAATTGCTGTTACAGCTACAGCAAGTAAAACAAAGCTCAGGAGGGTCATGAAGAGTTCAAACAAAGCAAACCTGACATGGCTTGGTCCTGCAGCCTTGCAAATTCAGCACAAAGCTCCTGGCCTGTTACTAGCAGAGGCAATACCATATCTGTCAGAACCCCATCTTAAAAAGCAATAAGGTCGAAACTGAGCATGAGCACATGCCAATTTAAGGCAATCTTCAACCACAGTGGTGAGACTCATTTAGATGGGTCACTTAGAAAAATCCACCATTCTTCCAGGAGGTTCAAGGCCCCTTTGATTGTTGGTAACCACGCTGTATCATCTCTAGTAAAGATATAAAGTGAAACAAGTGAGAAAAGAATGAAAGGAATTGCACAGCTCACTTTGATTGCCTTGCACATTTTTACCATGAAGGATTTACTATGGAAGAAGGAAATCCAATGTGCAAGAATTAACAGCTCCAGGATATTAATACCATCTAGTTTTCATTCTGTGCCATTTCCAGTCAATGGCTTCAGTCATGCAAGCACTTATCAAAGTACTTAGCACCATACATTCTAGTGTTCCCAAGTGTAGTTATGGGCTCTTTGAGAAAAGGTGATGAAAATAGTAGGATAAGGGACTTCGTTCCCAAAGGCTGGCCGATCCTCATTTCCAGGCCAGGCTGGATGGGGCTTTGAGCAACCTGCTCTAGTGGGAGGTGTCCCTGCCCATGATCTTTAAGGTCCCTTCCAACTCTAACCATTCTATGATTCTATGAAGACCCAACAGACCTTGTCATCGAGGTCCCTTCCAAACATGTAGACTCAAAGAGACTGTGCCTGGGCTGTGAGCCCAGGTGACGGAGCTGTGTGCTGGCTCGTTCAGGGCTACCACAGGCCCAGGCAGTTGCTAGTGCAAACACATTTCCTCAATATTCCTCTGCTCAGCCTGACACTTCTCCCAGCATTTACATTTCCCATGGTAATCAAAGGGCTATTATACAGAATGTGAGGTATTGACTGTCAGAGTAAATTAAAATTAAACGGGGCCCAATTAACACTTGTTGCTTTTGCCAGTTTCATTTCTGAACAAAGGCGCTAAAATGATGACAAACCTGTGCGTGCTGCTCAAGCAGAAATCAATACAGAGAGAGAAAAAGCTTTTGCTGACTGAAATTGAAGTGATAGCTTCCTTTTAGAAGAGCCCAGCAGAGGATGTGTTGCTCCAAATACCTTACCCATCAAACACAGATTGCAAAGCCTTGCACCTGCCTGCATGTTTGTTTCCTGGGGACTTCTTAACCTCCTTGCATCTTACTTTAAAACATCGTAGTTAGTGCTTACGCAGATCACTTTCATCAAGTCAACATCAACATATCATCATGTCATTGCGATTATCGTGCATCTGAACCTCGCACTTCATTATTAGCCAACACCAGCTTCAGCAAAGAACCCTGACATTAAAACTGAATTAAAATATCCTATCTTCACTTTGCTTTTTAACCAATAACCGAGGTCACTTTAATCTTGCTGGAATGGGATGACTGCTTTTTCTCAGCATCCCAATGCTTTAATTCAAGCACATTTCTTTGGCTTAATGTTTTCCTGCCTGCCTTTCTGCACAATTAAAGCATTTCAATGTGGTCAACAAAGTTAATAATATCCATTTATCTTAGGCAAGAGTCCAGTAATCACCCAAGTGTTTCCATCAGCAGTTCCTGTCTTTCCTTCCCTCCTCTTTTCTCACCAAATATGCTGGAAGTTGAGCCTGGATTCTACAGCAGGTAGTAAAATAGTAATAAATATATTCTCAGGAAGCTGTGGCTGTAAGGACTCCATTGCCTACAAAGTCATTGTAAATTATGCATTGCTGTTTAGTATCCTTGACATTTTTAGTAAGTGCAATAAAACACCTTTATAGACTTGGAAAGAACTGTATGTCAGCTCAAGGGAAAAAAAAAAAAAAAGAACAAATGAAAGACGTAATTGTTTTATCTACAATAGATTTCTTTAGTAGATTACTACTGAAATGCACAGACTTTTTTCCCTGTCTGCTAGGCAGGATTAAAACCTGGAAGGCTCCATATGTCACTCAGCCAGCAATTAGATTAGAAAATACGTACCAAGGAAAATTGCAAATGCTAAACTCAGACCTACAGCAAGGAGTTACTTTTGCCAACATTTCAAAAGCAAAGAGAGGGATAAGAGGATGAGCAGGTATCCATCAGCAGCTTTCCAGAAGTCAATCAACATCACATAAATCCTCAGAAACTTTTGGTGCCAAAATCTAGGATTTAAAATTAGGCTTTGAGCAAGATAAAATATTGCTTAGAACCAGAAGTAAGAAATTAGCTAACAGACAGACCTTAGATTTCTGTCAGCTCTGAAGCATAAGTGAACTGTGCTCTGTTCTCCCTAGTGATCGCAGTCCCAGGGACCTCTTGACTGTCATGGTCAGAGCTGCGGAGAGGTCCAGAAAGTAGATTTTCCCTTTTGCAGGCATGATGTGAGGTTGCATTTTCACACCTACTTTTAACTACAGGCATCAATTTGACTGCATCATTTCCAGCTGCCTGATAACAAGCGCAAAGTAAGCAGATAGAAATCTAAATCATTGCTGTTCCCTTGTACTTAGGGTCCTTTCAGTTGTGCTGACATCAGAGTAAAAGAAATTGTTAGATTATTACCTGTTAAATCAGTTCTTTGTATCCTTCCTGAGCTAACTGTATGCTTATCATATCTTTGATGTCAGCCAGAAATTCACTCCTTTGGGCCCCAAAATAAATGCATAATAAGGTTCAAATTCTGAAACTAAACTTTAGCTGTACTAACAGAAGTTATACTGCATACCTGTATAGAAAAAATACCTTCATTTTTCATACAAATATCCCTCCAGTAATTTCTTCTATTCCCGAGGAATACTTCTGGCACACAATCCTGTTCTGGCTTGGAGGACACAGTCTTTGAGGCAGGAGACTGTCCTGTCAGAAGAAAAAAAAAAATTAATCTACCTTCCCCCCCTGCAGAATTATTTCTCTTCTGCTTAATAACAAATAAAACTTCCAAACCTGAATGACACAACACCACCCCTCTGAGTCTGCAGACAAAGCAAAGTGAAAATTTCTATTGCAGCAGAATTCTTTCTGGCACCTGGGTAACAGGAATCCCAAATCCTCCAAGAACAAGAGCATCTTTTTAAGGTGGTGCCCATTAAAACATGAACCTTCCTACATCCTACCCAAAAGAAGGTGCTCGCTGAAATGTCATTATTTACCTGCAATATTGAGTGGGAAGGGCATTGTGAAATGTCTTGTTGATCATCTGCTCCAAGAGCGCTACCTCGTCACCAGAAAGAATTCTGATGTGACCTGCCAATGCCTGCAAACACCCATCACTTGCTCAGACCAAATTTACATTCATACAAAAGACACACCTATAAAAGACACACCTACCTCATGCTGCCCTCTGCCCCACACATCCATCAGGATTTCAAAATGCCCCAAGCAAAATCCCCTCTTGAATTTACCTCAAAAGTCAAGGTCTGAAGGAGAAGTACTGGATCTTCTTGCTGTATGCTGGTGACAATCTGTCTGTATGGCTTTTGCACAGACATGCACCCACTGCCTCCTGTCCAGACCAGCAGGACCTAAGCAAGTTGCCATGAAGCCAACCCCAGAGCTCCACAGCAAGCAGGGACCCTTCAAACAAAGGATGGTTGTGTCCCACTGAAGCAAAGGTAAAGTAAGCAGAGGTCACCAGGAGGACAATGCCAGCTCCTAAAGTGAGTAATGGTCATAGCAAGAAGTCAATCTGCACTAAATTCTGCTGTTGGACTCCAAACCAAGCTGGACACACTAGTTCACATGTATTTATATTTGCATTCATTTATACTCATCCTAATGCTTGTCATATCAAATTAATCATCCAGGAGGTGAATCTGTGCTTGTTCACATCTTCCTGGCTTGGCATTCCAGCTGGATGGATCCAGGCAGAGACCAGAGGAGCAGAGTGAGCCTTGCCAGAGGCAGGGGGTACAGGCAGGTCTGAGTGCTCCCCTCCACTCTGCAGACAACCATCCATTAGAATGTGGAGGCCACCTTTACATTAGCAAAAACACACCATAATCCTCCCCTCCCCATTCTGCTGTAGAGAGATTAAAGAAAAATGACTCATCTATCATAGTTATTTTCGGAATCAAATAAATGTCAGGTGGTCCTAACAAATGGCCCGCACTAAGCAGTCAGACCTGGAACATCTGATGTCTAGTGTCACTCAGCAGTGGGTTTGGTTTGTTCCTGTACTTTTCCCCTTGAAGAGATGTTATGGATGGCCTGTGGATCTGCTTTCCTTGAACAAAATGAAAACCCTTCATTTTAATGGTCATTTTCGATTGCTTTAAGTCTGTGCAATAATAAAGACAATAAATACTAGTTGTTATTTAAGTCATAGAATCACAAAATCATAGAATGGTTAGAGTTGGAAGGGACCTTAAAGATCATCGAGTTCCAACCTCCCTACCATGGGCAGGGACACCTCCCACCAGACCAGGTTGCTCAAAGCCCCATCCAGCCTGGACTCAGTTTTTACTTCGGAGAAAAGATTTATACCTAAAAATAAGCTATTTGAAATTACAAATACCTGTACTGAAGTCTAAACTAATATAAGTCAAATAATTTCATTTAAAATGAATGTGTACTGCTTAAATTTTTATAGAAATTAATATTGTTTGAAGTTAACAACTTCTTACCTGAAATCAGAATTTTCTCAAGTTCTAAAACTATTTTTGACATTTGGACTGTCTTTTCCAGGTGCAATTTTCCAAAGTAAAAAAAAAAAATTAATTCGCATTTATTCAAGTATCAGCTCAATAACTCTTTATTTCAAAATATGGATAGAATATTCTCTATTCTCTTCTTCCACTGGTCCTAGGACAAAAGATACAATCAGAGCAGATGAGATCCAATAGTTTTAAAATCTTAAAGGGCACAATGACAAAAAAATAACAAGATTTTCTAACTAATTAATGGTATATTTCATTTATTTATTAAATGATGTTTTGAATATGAAACACTTTTCATTAATGTTTTTCCTTGATAGATCTACCTCACTGAAGGTAGTTCTATTAAATTAATCATTAAAATGTTTCTGTACATTTAATTGAATTTTATTCCCATTTAAATGTAATTTGACACAAACTGCGCATAAAACATTAATCATCTAGTAGAAAGGAAATGTATCATTCTTCATATCATGTAGTGAAAATGTGGGACATAATGATCAGAGTAAGTATATGTTAAGCTATGTTACTACTTATATGACACATACAAGACATATATGACATAGAAAATCACACACACAGGTATATGGGGGTATAGATGTACATCTTCGCATCCACATGCATAAGGTATATGTATACAAATATTGCCTTAGCAGAAAAATACCAAATTTATTCTAAAGATTTATTAATTCCCAAAGCAATTTGTTTTCATGGTTACTCATCAGTAAGGACTAATCTGTCATTGGTAAAATAATTATAATTATGAATTCAAAACAAGATTACAATAGATTATTTAAATCAAGGCTCCCCACTTACTGTTTTAAATTATTATTATTAGGATTGGCAATTTACATCACTTTGAATTAAACTAATTCAGTCAAGCAAGGACATTTTTTTTCATGAAAGTGTTCTAAAGGATTTACAGAAAATTGAATTAGAATGCTATCTGCACAAAAATTCACAACAAAATAACTCAAGTTATTTAGAATTAAATATCTTTGTATTGAAGATGCTGTGTAAATAATAATTCATAATATGACTCGTATTTTGTTTTGTTAGCATATTCCAGAGCCAGGAAATGTGAGAGCTGGATTATTTTCTACTTGAAACATTATTTAATATGTATTTTCTGTTAAAGGATGGAACCAAGGCAAAATAGGAGAATTTAGAAACAAGTTATAACCTGCCTTTCCCCAGGCTGCAGTGGAATAGAATTATTCAAAATGAGAATAATCAATTGTGCCTGTATCACAGCTCGGATCTGCAACAAGCAGTTAGGGCTTTGGCATCCATCTGACCTTATTTTCATCTCTTCTTTCAGGAAATTTTCTACTTAAAATTAAACCCCATGACCAGTATCAGACTAGTCTTGGTACCAGGGTCCTACAGGAAGAACCATTTGCAGGTCTTGGCTCAGGTGCAGCAGCAGCTCCCTTGGATGACCAAACTGGTTTTGGATCTCAGCCTCCCCACTGTCCCTAGAGCTGCCCTCCCCATCACATCTGGTCTTTCAGCCTCTGAACAATGAAGGTTCTCACTACAAAAAAAAAAAAAAAAAATGACTTGTGGATAAAAAGGAGGATATATTCTGCAAAGGTTTAGTACTACTCACCGCTGTGGAAAAACCTGGATGAAGGACAATAGAGTGTTTAAAAAGCATATGACACTACGCTGGAAGGAACTACCAGTCCACTGGAGGACATGAATTGTTATTGAAAAGCATCTTGAAAATTGGAGAAATGTGCTGGGAGGAAGAAAATAGTCTGCTGTTCAGCAGCATGAGGCAGATGAGCAAGAGTAACCAACAGAGCTCACACAAAAGGGCAGCAAGCACTCAGATTGCGGTTCTGCAGAAACAATCTATACGTTGCAGTGCATCGGGGTCTGAAAATAAGCCAGCAACAGCATGAGCACGGCAAACAGCAGCAGGAGACATCAGCAGGAATATACTCTCTGAGAACACATCCCACGGTGATAGGTTCTGCTGGTCTGTTCTCTCCAGGTTTTCACCCCGCAATTCAGGAAAGATGTGGACTTTGGGAGTAAGTGCAGAGGGTAGCAATAGAAAGAACCCAAGTTTGAGAAAAGGGAAAAAGAGTTGAGGGATATTTAGTCTGAAGACCAAGCAGGGTAGTAACCAGTTCACCCATCCATTTCTAAACCCATTCTGGACACAGCATCCTACAAGTTACATATACATTGTCCCATCAGCGACACCACTCATTCTGTGACATCTTGTAATTCTAAGCAAACTACCAAGAACCTAAGGTAAGATTTACCTCACCAAACACAAACAATACAGAGCAATCACACTTCAGACTCTTTTGAAACACAGGGAAATTCATTCCAGCCTCAGCAGAGGTCCATGCTTATTCCTGAGAAGCATGACCTACAAATGCACGTCATTGACTATAAGGGGAACCAAGGGTCACTAGTTTGGGCATAGGTTCTGGCAGGTATCTACTGAGTAGAGATGACTCCCACTCTAAATTGTTCAGGAGAACAGTACGAGAAACTCTTTAAAATTACCACTTTTGCAGAATTAGAGGGTTTGTCTGTCAAAGCAACTATTTTATATATAATTTTCATATATAGAATCATAGAATGGCACAGTTGGAAGGCACCTTAAAGATCATCAAGTTCCAACCCCCCTGCCATGGGCAGGGACACCTCCCACTAGACCAGGTTGCTCAAAGCCCCATCCAGCCTGGCCTTAAATGCTTTCAGGTATGGGGCATCTCTGGGCAACCTGTTCCAGTGCCTCACCACCATCATAGGAAAGAATTTATTCCCAGTTATCTAATCTAAATCCCCCTTCTTCTACTTTAAAACCATTACTTGTCCTATCACTACACTTCCTGACAAAGAGTCCCTCTCCTGCTCTCCTGTAGCTCCCTTCAGATACTGGAAGGCTACTCTAAGGTCTCCCCCGAGACTTCTCCAGGCTGAACAGCCCCAGCTCCCTCAGCCTCTCTTTCTAGGAGAGGTGCTCCATCCCTCTGATCATCTTTGTGGCCCTCCACTGGGCCCTTTCCAGCAGGTCCATGTCCTTTCTATGTTGAGGACTCCATAGTTGGACACAGTACTCCAGGTGGGGTCTCATATATGTACATATATACCTTTTTATTGCCAGAATCTGAAAAGTGCATGTTCAGCTGTGCTGCCACATAAAAAACTTTCTATTTTCAATACATCTAATATCAGTGTCAATTAGCTAAATAAAACATGTAAACAGAAAGAAATAATGACTTACTGTGATGGGTTGCCCCTGGTTGGACACCAGGTGCTCACCAAAACCGCTTTGTCACTCGCCTAATCAGCTGGACAGGAGAGAGAAAATACAATGAAAGATTCATGGGTTGAGGTAAAGACAGGGAGATCACTCAGCAATTACTGTCATGGGCAAAACAGACTCAACTTTGAGAAATTAATTTAATTTATTACCAATTAAATCAGAGTAGGATAATGAAAAATAAAAGCAGATCTTAAAACACCTTCCCCCACCCCGCCCTTCTTCCCAGGCTCATCTTCACTCCCCATTTTTCCACCTCCGCCCCCCAGAGTGTCACAAAGGGGGATGGGGAATGGGGTTTGTGGTCAGTTCATCATGTTGTCTCTGCTGCTACTTCCTCCTCAGAGGGAGAAGGACTCCTCACACTCTTTCTCTGCTCCAGCATGGAGTCCCTTCCACAAGAGACAGACCTCCACAAGTCCTTCCCATGGGCTGCAGTTCTCCACAGATTGCTCCAGTGTGGCTTCTTCATGAGATCACGAGTCCTGCATGCAAACCAGCTCCATTGTGGGCTCCTCTCTTCACAGGGCCACAGGTCCTGCCAAGATCCTGCACCACAGCACAGGCTCCATGGGGTCACATCTACTTTGGGTATCCATCTGCCACAGCGTGGGGGCCTCCATGGGCTGCAGGTAGATCTCTGCTTCCACCATGGACCTCCATGGGCTGCAGGGGGCAACCTGCCTCACCATGATCTTCTCCATGGGCTGCAGGGGAATGTCTGCTCTGGCTCCCAGGGCACCTCCTCCCCTCCTTCTTCCCTGACCTTGGTGTCTGCAGAGCTGTTGCACTCACATAGTCTCACTCCTCTCTTCAGTTGCAGTTTTCTGTTGCAGTTTTTTCTCCCTTTTTAAATATATTATCACAGAGGTGCTACCACCATCACTGATGGTCTTGGTCTTGGCCAGCAGTGGGTCCATCTTGGAGCCAGTTGGCATTGGTCTACTGGACATGGGGGAAGCTTCTAGCAGCTTCTCACAGAAGCCACCCCTGTAGCCTCCCCACTACTAAGGCCTTGCCACACAAGCCCAATATGCTCACTGGAATTCAAGAAAACACTGGGATGGAATATGTGGTTCATTTTCTTAAGGAAGTACCAGCCAAGTCCTACAAGATGTGCTAAAATGACTATTAGCTTAAGTATCTTCCAAGTTAATAAGCTCCACTGTTTCAGAGGAGAAGAGTCTGGTCCACTGGGAGTTAGGAGCTTCTTATCTGCGATACATATTGCTGACTGGAACAAATAAGATGGTACATGCAAGAAAAGTCAAAGAGGATCTGAAGACATTACAGAAATATTGGGGTTGCTGCTAAAGAAAACAAACCATATTGTCCTTCAAACATATGAAATTTAGCAGAGATCTTTTGAATCAAAATGTAAGTTCCAGAGATCAGTTCATCTGAAATATATAAATTAGAATCCCTTTCAGTCTCTCCTGTCGGAGGGTGTCCAGGGCAGGCAGACGCTTACTGAAACCCAAAATCCAATATTTACTTACCAAAGAGTCTCAGAATCGAGAGTCACTTTTCATTTCTGAACTGCTGAAGTAATTACACCCTGAAGAAAACAACACGATTTAATAATCTCATGTGATGAATAAGAATACCCTGCAGCATGTGCTTCTCTATCCTCATGGAGGGTTAGAAAGAATGAGCCTAAAAAAGTGGATCAAATCCAATGACTAATGAGGAACAAGGGGGGATCTGTTTTGAATGCATAGTGCTATTAAGAACCTCAGATGAGCAGTAGAGGATCAGACCCACGATCTTGCACTGAAAGTAGTGCAGATACTTAGAAAAAGACCTCAAAAAACAGGGAAAAGCCATAGTTATCTTTCCCTGGCATATCTTCTCCACTTTGGAATTCCTTACACTTTCAGTGAGATAGGGAATTTTTCCAGCAGCGTTTCCCTTTTGCAATGTGCTGTTTAACAGCCATCAAAGGATCCATTTTCCATTAATTACTTTATCTCTTTATGTAAATTCTTTACTTGGCATCTAAAATAACTTAGGGCAACAACCTCCACGTTTTAGTTATGTACTTTGTAGAAAAGCATACCTGGTGATGTTTTTAAATACACAATCTGGAAATTTTATGGGGTGCCCTTTTAAACCTTGTGCAGCAGAAGGCGAAGATTCTTCATTCTCTAATCTTTTTCTCCTTTTCCTTCATTGTGGTATCCTCACTTTTTGATGCACTGCAACAGTGAAAAGAATGACCAGAACTGAAAGCATCACGGGTTTATTTGGAGGACTTTCTTCTTGTTTTGTTTGACCTCATGTTCCTTATCTTCTATTTGCCTTTGTGCTAACACTAATATTGGAAATGGACCATGTTGTTTTCAAAGTTTCCCTTTCCTCTATTCATTTGCTTCAAGAGGTCTATCTGCAATGAAAATTAAATTTAACTAATGAAAGTGACCTCAGCTGGAGATCCTCTTGTTCGCTCTGACACTTTCAACATATTTTTTTGTGGTCCACATGGAAAGGCAGATGCCTGAACAGCAAGTCTAAACCTATTCAGGTGGGACTTCAATCCATGGACCTTTTGGATTTAGTGTGTTGGCACCAGGGTGATCCTAGACGAAAATTGCTGGTGAAGTTGTTGACCTATTGCTGAGTAGATCAGCTACAGAGGAGGTAAGAGGCACTGCGGGAAGGGATCCTGGCAAAAAAA
>VZRU01003887.1:0-22680 GCA_013398155.1 Pedionomus torquatus | reverse complement strand
ATATAAATGAAGTATATGGACCAAAGTCCATATGGTGCAACATCCTGTGTGCATTGGGATGCCCCCTCTGCCTGCAGTACTGTACTTCTGAGACTCTGGTCACACATATCCACCTGTAAAGCTGCCCTTCAGCAGGGTCTGGTTGACTGGTGGGCCAGACAATCAGACACTTTAGCTGGTTTAACACATTCTTCTCTAAGGGACAGAATGGTGTCGTATTCAGAAAGTCTTTTTTATTTGCAGTGCTTATCCTGCTCAACTTAGAGGAAGGACGACAGCAACGCTTATACCAGACATAGAGACAATGAGAGAAATAATTCCCCTGGCATCTCAGAGCCGTACCAGTTTAATCAAATGTGGCTTTAACTAAACTTTTAACCTTCTTTGTATTTGTCCAGAGCCACAAGAGTAGCAGAATACAAGTATACTGCTCAGAAGGGAACAGAAGTATTTGCTACCAATAAAAATAAAAATTCTGTTTCCTCTGCCTTACCCTTGCTGGTTAAAAATATTACCGTAACATGCTATATTTTGGAGATGTGGATTAAGAGCATCCCAGTGCAGAACTGCCTGCCTCTGGAGACATCTTCCGAGCATCTCCATTCACTGAAGACAGCGCAGCCTTAGCAGACCTCCCAAAGCCAGCAGTTCAGCTTACCTTGCTGAACAACCATCATGACAGCTCTCCCAATAGATACCTCTGCAAGTGCACCCAGTGCTACACAGCAGGTGAGCTGCGCAACACAAATTACGCTGAGTTATGCTCTTCCTGCGGATGACTATAAAATTATATTGGGCTCTCTACATAAAGGACTTAGTTTGCCTGCTGCAAAGAACACAAACGCATGGTGTGAATCATGAGGACAAAGATGAAACGGATTCTTAATAGCTAATTGCTTCACAGGGGAGAGATCACCTTTGTGGGGAAAAAGGGCTTGTAAATTCAATACAAAGCTGGGGCCTCTTAAAGCCTTCATATAGAACTGAGGAGAGAATTACTCTCCTCATACCATATTCTGTGCCCTTTCTTCCTAATTTCTTGCATGTAAGTTAGCTGGCTGTTTTCCAAGCTCAGAGCATATTACAACTGCTTCTGAGCTTCTTTCAGGACACAGCTTCATTCTGTGATGCAACATGAAGTCAAACAGCTCCTAAATGATATTTTTCTTCAGTATCTGTTCTTTTTTTTTGATGTTCTTTTAGGTGTTTTAGGGAAAATCTGGGCACTGCTCTCTCAAGCTTGAGTGCAATTCATGATTATTGCTAGTGTGTCTGGCCATATGAAAACAGGTTCATCAACAGAGCATGACCCCAAGGGACTGTGACCATCATTTGAGACCTCTGTTGCCCCTCCCCACTCTGCAGTCTTATGTGCAGGAGATGGCTTTAGTCGCAGACCAAGAGAGAGCATGATTCTTCTACCAAGCATGGTAGAAGAATCAACTATAATGTTACTGGTACAGGTTTATCTAGACCCTCCCTCTGAAGGTGGCAGGCTTTTGTGTTATCAGAACAAACCATAGCGGTCTCACACACACTCACCTTAGAATAGTTACTGTTAAAAGCCACAGAATTTCCCCAAGTCAACCTAGGCCAGTGCAATGGAACCACTTCCTTGCACATCCTCCACCAGCTTTGCAAAGGTGGTTAGATTGGGTTTTTTCTGTCCACTAAAGGAAACCATGAGGACTGAGCTGTGCTTTCAACCCTTTCTTTTGCACACACACATGCAGAAATGCAAACTCTTGACTAGCTCATCCAGATCACACCAAACACACCACCCACCCAAGCTGGTACAGAGGGAGAATGTACGTAGAAGGCAGAAGAGCCTGGATCCTGCTTTAACTTCTTCATCCACTGCTGATACATATGAAAGAGCTGATACTTTTAGGAAGAGCTATGGTAGCTTTCTTCTTCTGGAAGCAAAAATGACCTAGACACTGAGTCACATTTCTTTTCCCATGTCCCTCTTGGTCTCAAGCTGTTATAAGCCATGGCATTAAAGAGTAATGCATTTATCATTATTCTTCTACCTCTGGATCTGGTTGAGTGCAGTATAAAGACTCCCATGTTTTCACAAAAATCAGCTGCTTCCTTACAAAAATCAATTTCCTTTAATGACCCAAACTAAGACCTGACCTGAATTGAATTGGTAAGTCTACCAGACTTCTGAGAAATAAAAATAAATAACCTCAGATGTCAAGGAGAAGAGCAACTCCAAAATTCAATATTCAACTTTGAAATGACATACCATCTGCTGTTGCCAAAGATTTTTATATTTAATGTCTCTGTGTCAAAGGATATGGCGTATAAGACCAGAGGAAGGAGCAAAAATTATACATAGGAGAAAGCATTTCAGCAGCTAATACCTTTCAATACCTTCTGGAGGAGACTGATGCTGAACACAAACTTACCCTTTAATATTCCCTTTAACAACAGCAATTGCAGCAGTTCCAGCTTCCCAAATGGCACAAGGGTGGGTATGTTGGCACGGATATGGCTAATAATAGAAAATTTCCATGTAATCAAGACACATGAGGGACCTGGCAGTGTTTCAGATTGTAGAGTGCATTTCTGAGAGTGGAATTTTATGGGAATCATCTGCTGACAATTCAACTTCACATGACTCCCTTTAACTGTAAGTGAAGTGGGACTATTCCCATTTTGGATGCGAGGGAACTGGAGAAAGATTTTAGTATAACCTGCAGAATCAAGAATCAAGATTTCTAATGTCTACTACAACTGTTCCTTTCACTGAACACAGCTCCTCACAGATTTTTCCTACTTGCTCTCACCACCAACTCTTTGCTCAGTTTCCCAATTGATTATTTTCTTTGAAGGTTCCTGATAATTTAAAGTCATGTTATTCCTTTTTATTGTCACACAGCCATTCCAGGAAGAAGAGCATAAGCCTGTTCCCAGTATGAACCTGCCACATGTAGAAGCTTCTCTTGTATTTTATGAATGGACTTTATTTTCTGTTCATTTTCTTAAGTTGAAGAATGCTTCTGTCTTATTTTGGATCCAGCATGAAAAACTCTTTGATCTGCAGCTCTCCTTCCATTCAGTTGAGCGACAACATTTAATCATACTTAAAGACTCTTTTCGCTCTGTCCTGCCATAGCTCTTTTCTGCTACTCTAATTTCTCCTTTGCTATATACTGGTGGCAACTCTTGTCTACAACAGTGACACCACAAATACTTCCATTTCAGTATGACTACAAGGTGGCCAAGCTGGACATATGGGAATCATAGAATGGCTAGAGTTGGAAGGGACCTTAAAGATCGAGTTCCAACACCCCTGCCATGGGCAGGGACACCTCCCACTAGACCAGGTTGCTCAAAGCCCCATCTAACCTGGCCTTAAACACCTCCAGGGATGGGGCATCCACAGCTTCTCTGGGCAACCTGTCCCAGTGCCTCACCACCCCCACAGGAAAGAATTTCTTCCTAATATCCAATCTAAATCTCCCCTCTTCTAGTTTAAAGCCATTACACCTTGTCCTGTCACTCCACTTCCTGACAAAGAGTCCCTCTCCTGCACTCCTGTAGCCCCCTACAGATACTGGAAGAAATGGCACCAGGCTTGATAATGACCTCAAGAAATGTTTCATTGAAGCAATTGCTGAACTTTGTATTTGCCCTGAGAAAGTATAAAACCCCATGATTTCAGTTCATTTGTATGTGGGCCCGCATTACATTTTAGCAATAGCTTAATTAAATGCAGAAATCCATTGAAATCTGCATAATCCTTACTACATCTGGATACAGTGTCTAAGTACAAAGGTGACCTCTTCCTAAAATTATTTCTCCATTCGCTGTCTGCAGTGCTATCCTTCCTAATTTTGTTCTGTTTCACTGACTGTGACTAGCAGAGAAGACCTCGAGAAAAACACTGAATCAACTGGAGAATAATCAGATCTACACTCGGTAAAAGAAATGAACACTTAACCATTGCTATTTCCTCAAGAAGATTGAATTCTTTCTAGACAGAAAATGTTGCAATACACAGCTACAGAGATTGTTACTCATGAAAAGAATTATCTTACAAAAGAAACACTAAAGCAGCATTCACAAGATGAAGCTTCATTTTTTCAGAAGGTCAACTTGCTCAGGGCAAAGTCACAGGACACTTTTCCAGCTTTTGTAGGATGATACATCACCGTATCAGTCATGCATAGAAAGTGTACAGTTAGGGTTTAGGTGCTGAGGGGAGATAATCTAGCCAAATCCCCATTGGCAAAACAAAACAAACCAGATAATAGCTCCAATATCTCCACAAAGCCTACAGCCCTGACTGCTTTTCAGAGCTCCATAAAACAGACAGAACAAGATCCTGTGACCAAAGAAAAGAGAGAAGAAAAATAGGGTATGTGTGTTTTCCTCTGCCAGAGAAGATCAAGAGAAAATATCTGCTGATGTAGCATTTCAGTAATTTCTGTGTGCAGAGGCAGGGGACAAAACACAAGGATTTAATGACAAAGGAGTACCTGTCTTCCTTTGTATATCAGCTAGAGCTGTGGATGTTGAGGTAAGACCTGAGATGAGGACACAGGTCCACAATGAATGGTTTGAGTTGAGGACAATAGGTTCACCACAAGGTCCCCTAATAGCTGTGGGAACCCCCATTTCTTGAGGTCTGTATGAACACAGCTCAAAATAGTAGACTGCACACAAAGTGGTGTTGGCTCAGTGTTGTCTTTTGGACAGCAAAGTTCAGAACCACTGGCATAAGTACTCAGAAAATGGGGGGAAAAAAAACCAAACAAACCCAAAAACCAACAAACTTTGGAATGTACTTTAAATTCTAGATGAAAGGTCATATTTAATACTCTGTACATATTATTCCTGCAAGTACTGATCAGCTGCCTAATTTTATGTGGCCTCCACCACCTTCCATGGCAAGCTCCACTAGGTCTATCTGCAAATATGGTGATTAGATACTTGGAGACAACATTTAGCCCTCAGAGCTTCCAAACCTATCCACGAAGATGCAAATGACATCCTTTACAAAGCTCTGTGAACACACAAGGGATGAAACTCAACAATATTATTGCCCCTATAGAAAATTTTTAATTTTAATTTTAATAATCTTTTTGGAGATGAACATGAACATAATGTGAGGCAAGTCCAACACATGGGTTTTATGTACAAAAATTCCATGAAAAGGATATCCAGATTTGGAAACACACAGACAAGGCAGAAGTCCAAACTTCTCCTGAGGCTGTCACTTGCTGTGACAGACTTTGGGGGTCAATAGAGGTACCGACAGTGTGCTGTGGGTTCTCTAAAGTGTATTTGTCTTGTCACTACCCCTGTGTGGGCTGGGAGCTTTCCAAGATGATCTTCCAAGCAGAAGCTGAGATATTTGCTCTCCAAGCCAAGAACGTCAAAACCTGTGATAATGTTCAATTATAGTAGCTTTATTTTCATTATGACTAATGTAGATATAGCCGATTTGTTTTCTGGATATTTATGCATGCAATGGCACAGTTATTGAATATCTCCATTATGCTTGGCTCAGAGAGTAAGCTTCTTGCAATACATGCCTCAGACATTAAAGAGCTTTGAAGAAATATTTTTGAGAAGATAGGGATTATTTCTACATGTGTTTTTCAGAATCAGGTAGTCCTCATGCCCTTATAGCACACTCAGAGCACGCTACATCCTGCACAGAAAACACTCCTCAGAAGATAACACATTTTGTACAGATATTTTATAGATACCATATGCACCTTGTCAGAAATATCTCATCAGAGGGATTTTGTCAGAAAACAATGAACCATCCAAATCCAAACTTTTCACAACCACCTACCTGTTTGCATGAAGCTTTTGGTCAGGAGAGGTTCCTCAGCTGCACGACTGAGGTTTTAAATTAGGAAAAGGCAAAATAACAGGTGTTCTGACTGATAAGTTTTTTTTAATATGGTCAAGACCTAGAATTTGAACTTAGCTCACTTAAATGCCAAACACGTTTAACAGATGCTGGAATGGAGCACCAAACAGGAAAATGCATATTTAGTTATTCACATACAGTCAAGCAACTCTTGCTGAAGTTACCACTGAGCAGGAGTTCAGAAATCCACAAACAATGTTGTCTTGCTTGTTCCTCAAATGGCAGCCTCATACATTTGGAGAAGGAATCGTTACTATCCTTGTCTGCAGGCAAAGAGTTGAGATAACATGAATTTCCTTTGAGGGTGACAGAGCACTGGAACAGGATGCACAGACAGGTTGTGGAGTTTCCTTCTCTGGAGATATTCAAAACCTGCCTGAATGCATTCCTGTCCAGCCTGCTGTGAGTCACCGACCCTGCTTTGGCCGGGGGATTGGACTAGATGGTCTCCACAGGTCCCTTCCAACCCCTGCAGTTCTGTGATTCTCTGAATGCCTGAATCTCATTCTTCCCCCCTTGAGCACCTTGCTGAGTTCTTTTCCCCAAAAGTGATTCCTCTGTTTGCATCCACAACACAATGTGGACTGGAACCTATCATGGGCTTCAGGTTAAATTAACCACCCATGCACACTTCTTCACTTGAAATGCTTTTTTTCAAGCAACTGAGCAGTTGTTCCCAGATGAGGAACTCAGAAGAGCCCAGAGCCTACAGTACACTTGCAAGACAACATGGGTGGCTGTAGGTCTGCTCCTGTCCCACCCACCCTTGCTAAGACAACATCAGGCAGAAATGGCATCTTTCCTTTCAGAGACACCAGAATATTTCATAGGAGGGCCTTGGGTTGTCTGTTACAAGGGCAGAAAATATTGACAGCCACTCAGACATTGGGTTGAGGCAAGCTGCCAGCGCAGAAACCAATGCTGTAGCTTAGGAGTGGTTTAGGAGTCAGGGAGCACAACAGCCATTGCACGCAAAAAAAAAAAAAAAAAGAGCAGGATAAACACACAGATGCTTTATACAGCCTGGAGGGTTGGCTGTGGTACCTCCACTAAAGCCTGCAAAGAAGACACCCAGCTCAACCAACATCTTCCACAGCTGTGGACTTCACCACTACTCTTGTTTGGGGAGCAATTTTTCGTGGCTGACTCACATCCCCTGCTTTCCAAGTGGCGTTGGCACATTAGAGAACATTCCTGCTTTGGAGAGGACAAATACAAGGACAGCACTAAAATTGCACTTTCCTCGAGAGAAAAAGCTGTTTTTCCCAGACTGGGCAATTTGTAAATGTAGTATTCACCACTCTCCTTACATATAACTGGTGTTTAAAAGGGACAGATAGAAAATGAACAACCAGCAGATCCTTCTGCCTACTCTGGCTATGCTTTCTAAAGTGTCCAGTGCAATTTCTTAGCCATGCTCCAACCGCCGCGCAGGGCAGAAAGTTCTGTACAGATAAAGTGACAAAAATTGCTCACAACCAATCTTCATATTCAAAGACATGCTTTCCTTTAATTTAGCAATTCTGAATGGCCTCCAGTCACTTGAAGATGTTGAAAAGCACCACAAATGTAAAGAATTACAACATTTGCTTTAACCATAGAAGCAATTAACTCTCCAGCAGTGTGGAAAACAGCTTTTGAGCTGTATTTATTGATGCATAGATTTCACTGTAGTGTGATATTTGAAGACAAATTGCTGTGCCCATAATTAAGAGCATTGAGGAATTGGCAAGTGAAATATAATGATGAAAGACCAGCTCAAAGGGCAAGTGAGTTAGATTGGTCAGGACGATACAATCTATATGACCTCAGTGCCCTATTCCTGCTCATTGATTTCCCAATTAAATATAACTTTTTATTCAATCAGTTAGAATATATACTGCAGGTTATTGATGCACTGCTAGTAGGAAAAAGCAATGAAGTAAAGATAAAACAGTGGGTGAGCACTGTCTCATTTTAACATTTTATTAACCTTAATGGGGTCATGATGAAGATGATGTTATTCACTTGAATCTTTTTGTCCTTTTTTCATTTCTAATTTTTTCTCTTAAAGAGAAATTTTTCTGACCAGCCTCAGGCAGACAAAGCCCAGTCCTTGGAGGTGTAAGGCCCTTTTGCTCTCCTTTATTTGACCAATGCTAAAATTCCACTGTCAGTATTGCACCTTCACCCTATCTCAGCCAGAGAGAGGAAATGCATAGAGACAACAAGAGATGCAGAACAGGTTCTGCACAAGGACAAATTGAACAGGCTAGGACTGCAGCTTGGAAAAAAGCCAGAAGAATGAGATAATGATCATGGTCTACGAAAAGAAAAATTACATGGAGAAGGTGAATCATGCTGGTTAGCTCTGCTGAACTTCAGGCATCATATGCCGAAAGGAGCTGGAAGAATGGGAGAAAAAGATTTCCAGAAAGAGTACCCCTGTATTTGGGATAATTTGGCTGGACCACAATGTTTCCAGAGATTTGTGAGAAAGATGTTTTTGATTAGTTTCTATTTAAACTATTATCAGGTTTGCATGACAACTTGTTTCTGGTTTGTGCCACTGTTCTGAATCAGACCCTCATTTGACTGACCTATTATAGTTTTCAGGAGTGAAGCAGCAACTTTTCATAGAATCATAGAATTGTCTACGTGGAAAGGAACCTTTAAGATCATCTAGTCCAACCAGCAACCTAACTCTGATATAAACAACAACTCAGCACTAAACTATGTCACTCAGCACTATGTCAACCCTTCTTTTGAATACCTCCAGGGATGATGCCTCAATCACCTCCCTGGGCAGCCCATCCCAATGCTTGATGACCCTTTCTACGTAAAAAATCTTTCCTGATATCCAATCTGAACCTCCATTGGCACAACCTGAGGCAATTTCCTCTTGTCCTATTGCCTGTGACTTGGGAGAAGAAACAAACCCCTGCCTCTCTACAAGCTCCTTTCAGGTAGTCACAGAGAGTAAGCAAGTCTCCTCTCAGCCTCCTTCTCTCCAGGCTGAACATCTCCCTCAACTGCTTCTGATANCTCATCCAGATCATTGATAAAGATGTTACAGAAAACTGGCCCCAATACTCATCCCTGGGGGACACTATTACCAGCCACCAACTGGATTTAATTCCATTCCCCACCACTCTCTGGGCCTGGCCCTCCAGCCATTTTTTAACACAGCAGAGAGTACTCCCATCTAAGCCATGGGCAGTGAGTTTCTCCTGGAATCACAGAATGGTACAGGGTTGGAAGGCACCTCTGGAGACCATCTAGTCCAGCTTTCCTTGCACAGGAACTTGTCCAGGCAGGCCTCCACCACCTCTCCAGGCAGTCTGCTCCAGTGTTCTGCCACACTCACAGTGAAGTGGTAAGGGGACCAAAACTGGACACAGTACTGGAGATGGGGCATCACCAGTGCCGAGCAAAGGGGGGCAACCACCTCATGAGTCCTACTTAAAATGCTGTTCTTGATACAGGCCAGGATGCTGTTGGCCTTCTNGTTCCTCCTCATGTTTAGATGGAACTTCTTAGGTACAAGTTTGTGCTCATTTCCTCTTGTCCTCTCACTGGGCACCACTGACAAAAGACTGGCCTCTTCCTCTTGACACCCACCCTTGAAGTATTTATAGATGTTTATCAGATCCCCCCTTAGTCTTCTCTTCTCCTAACTAAAAAGACCCAAGACCCTTGGCCTTTCCTCACAAAAGAGATGCTCCAGGCCTCTGACCGTCTTGTGGTCTTCTGTTGGNTACCTCTGCAAAGTCTTTCTACCCTCAAGCAGATTGACATTCCCACCTAACTTGGTTGTTGTCTGCAAACTTACTGAGAGAGCACTTGATCCCCTCATCCAGATCATTGATAAAGATGTTACAGAAAACTGGCCCCAATACTCATCCCTGGGGGACACTATTACCAGCCACCAACTGGATTTAATTCCATTCCCCACCACTCTCTGGGCCTGGCCCTCCAGCCATTTTTTAACACAGCAGAGAGTACTCCCATCTAAGCCATGGGCAGTGAGTTTCTCCTGGAATCACAGAATGGTACAGGGTTGGAAGGCACCTCTGGAGACCATCTAGTCCAGCTTTCCTTGCACAGGAACTTGTCCAGGCAGGCCTCCACCACCTCTCCAGGCAGTCTGCTCCAGTGTTCTGCCACACTCACAGTGAAGAAGTTCCTGCACATGTTTAGATGGAACTTCTTAGGTACAAGTTTGTGCTCATTTCCTCTTGTCCTCTCACTGGGCACCACTGACAAAAGACTGGCCTCTTCCTCTTGACACCCACCCTTGAAGTATTTATAGATGTTTATCAGATCCCCCCTTAGTCTTCTCTTCTCCTAACTAAAAAGACCCAAGACCCTTGGCCTTTCCTCACAAAAGAGATGCTCCAGGCCTCTGACCGTCTTGTGGTCTTCTGTTGGTCCTCCAGCAGTTCCCTGTCCTTCCTGAACTGGGAAGCCCAGAACTGAGCACAGTATTTCAGATGGGGCCTCACCAGGGCAGAGCAGAGGGGGAGGATAATCTCCCTCAACCTGCTGGTCACACTCTTTTTGATGCACCCCAGGATGCCATTGGCCTTCTTGGCCCCAAGGGCACACTGCTCGCTTATGATCATCATAATTTGATGCATATTCTTGCATCATAATATATCTTTACATGTTGCAACACAAATTCAACATTCTGCTTATTAAGGAAAACTAGAATACACGAAAAATTTTTGCAGATTTGGAGGTAAAATAATAGTAAACATAATAGAATAGCAGTTACTAAGTTTCACACTTTTCTTCAAACACAGTATTTCACCAATGAGCTGGGAAGACACTTAATCAAATATTACCATCGTGTTTTTACTCTAGTGTACTCCAGCTGAAGGTGAGGAAACACCTTCTTTGTAGCCAAAATTCATTCCTTTTTGGATGGCAATATTTTCAGAAGATCATGAACATTGACAGAATATGAATAAGTCCCAGTGTAATACAAATGAATCACTTTGTGCAGATTGCTATGTGCTAAGGACCCGTTTTGTCATGAGTTTGCATTTGTGCACCAGGAATGATGGTCCTGGGGTCAAGGTGACTGAATGTAACAGATGATACATAGAGTGGCAACAAGCTAGGCCTCAGGGAAGAGATTTATTATGTGTCTAGGCAACATGTAAAAGCAACCCTTCTGTTCAGGAAACGTAGATTGTGAGATCCTCTGACTTTGTTGTCTATTGAAAAACTGGAAAAGTGGACAAGAAAGAACCCTCTTTCTCAATGTTCCCATCCCCTTTCTCACGACAACACACACACACATCTCTAGTATGTCTCTGGAAAACAACGAAAGATCTGTAGGCCTTGAAGAACAGACACACACAAAGAAAGTCAGTACAAAACATGTTGTTTCCAAGCTTCACTGCAAAATAGCAGATCATCAACAGTCTGAAGCATGGGCAGAAGCTCCTTCACACGCTAATGCAAAGGCCATTTCCAGGGTCTTCCATTATGGACAATATCTTCTACCAAAGCTGACTCACTGTCTAGCAATGATATTTCAGGAAGATTCCATTTTCACAGTAACTAAGAAACCTAACACGCATCCTAATATCTAATCTAAATCTCCCCTCTTTCAGTTTAAAACCATTACTCCTTGTCCTCTTAAAATAATCCCTGATAAAAAGTCCCTCCCATCTTTCCTGTAGCCTCTTTAAGTACTGGAAGGTCTTCCCGCAGACTTCTCTTCTCCAGACTGAACAATCCCAACTCTCTCAGCCTGTTTTCATAGCAGAGGTGCTCCAGCCCTTTGGTCATCTTCATATCCCTCCTCTGGACCCAATCCAACAGGTCCATGTCCTTTTTATATTGGGGGCCCCAGAGCTGCATGCGGTACACCAGAGGAGTACTGCAGGGTGACAGAAAGCTCACTGCAGGCAATGGAAATGCAATGTGTCTCGCTTTTCCATTTGTAAAATGAAGATTTCTCTCATCGATTTTACCTGTGTAAAATTGTCACAGATCATGAGGAGATAAGAACCATGGAGATACAAATGCATAAATAAAATTAGTTCTAGAGACCTGCATATTCACACTATCCTATGGAACCAATGAATCAAAAGCTGGGTAGAAGGGGAACAGCTTCCCTAAGAAAAAATAATTTAAAAAAATCTGCTTAGGGAACAAACTACAGTAAGTTTTCACAGAAGAAAATCACAGAACAGGATTCCACCAATGCCCTTATCAAAATAATGGGGAACTATCTGCCCACATTTTCTATTGCAAAAAGAAAAAGCACCCAATATAGCAAGGACACTGGAGTGAAGCACTGAAGTTAAAATGAATAGCTTAATTACCTGCCATAATTTATTGGACATAGACAACTGATCCCATGGTTCTTCAAAATTAATTCATGGTGACCTTGAAATGAAGAAACTGTGTGAAGGACTCTCAGACTTTCTTCTTTTTTGTTCTACAGATAAATTTCCAAAAGTTTTCAGGATTTGCTAAACATTTTTTTTAAAGATAGAAGAAGAAATAATTCTTCCCAGAGCCTCCAGATGTCCTGATCTGAAGTCCATCTGTTTAGAAAAGTACATGATCCATGACCCTTTTATCCCCCTTCGAGGATCACAATTAAAATATATAAGTTCACTACATAAAAGATATTAAAAGACACTTGGGTTTCAGCTTAATTCAATTAGCCATAGATGTCTACTGTTTAGAACTCCTTACCTGAGCTATTCATCCAGGGTTAACTTTCTAAAAGGTGGAAAGAAACAAGTACTTTATCTTTGTGGGCTATCACATCCTAAGGCAAATATCTGGAATAGTTCAGATGAAAGCACATATTTCCTTCCATTCATTGTAAAGGCAGCCCAGTTGACTGAGTCTGGTGACTCAGTAGATGTCTGCATTTGGCAGTCGTGATGGACCCTGTGCAGTTGCCCCAGGATTCACAGATGTCTCTGACACACCAGGAACTGAACTCACTCCCCCAGACCCAGTCATGTTATGTTATCTCATTACTAACTTCAGAAGAGAAAATGCTCATGACATCCTGTGACATCAACGGAAGCGTGACCAGCAGGTCATGGGAGGTGATTCTGCCCCTCTACTCTGCTCTTGTGAGACCCCACCTGGAGTGCTGTGTCCAGCTCTGGAGTCCTCAATCATAGGAAGGATATGGACCTGTTGGAAAGGGCCCAGTGGAGGGCCACAAAGATGATCAGGGGGATGGAGCACCTCTCCTATGAAAACAGTCTGAGAGAGCAGGGGCTGTTCAGCCTGGAAAAGGCTCTGGGGAGANTGAGCAACCCGGTGTGGTGGGAGGTGTCCCTGCCCATGGCAGGGGGGTTGGAACTCGATGATCTTGAAGGTCCCGTCCAACTCTAACCATTCTATGATTCTATGATTTCAAAATACCGTGCTTTCTTACTGAAGAAAAGTCACTTCCCTTTTGAGATAGCTGGGGAATACAGAAGGCATAAAATTTCACAGAAGAAAAACCATGACAGAGAGAAATCTTTCAGGAAGACATTTCAAAGATATCCATCTGCAAAATGGGTTCTGGAGGAATCCTAGTCCTTCTGAATACATTTTTTTATTCCTCTAGTTTGTTGTCTGAGAGGAATTTTTAACTAGGGTCTCCTCAATTCAGAGCTTGGCAGTATGATAAAATTGTCTAGGAACACAGGGCCAGGGCAGCCACATCACTACAGAGGTGAAAGAAGCAGTGCCACTACTGTATTTTGTTGCAGAGTTTTCTGATCCTCTATAAATTCAGGCCAGTCAAAATACACAGGTGGATGATTGCTCTTCTGTAGTATCTTCCCTTTGGACTCCTTATTCCAAAATAAAATTTCCTGCTCCTGAAAACTGATTCTGTTCTGGGAGCAAACTAAGTATCTGCAATGAACTAATTTGCCCTCTGAAACAGGAGTATCCCTGTAGTGGTCTATTCCAGGATGACTCCGCTGAGAGAACTGTTCTGCTTAGGTTCCCCATCCAGCCATTTTCCACCATGTCTGTGCTGAAAAAAACTTCCCCTCTTCAAATGAAAGTTTAGCCTGAGATTCTCTGATTGCTGTCTAAATCTTGCTCTATCTGCAGTGATTCTGCCAGCACGGAAAACAGATAAATGGTCTGTGATTACATTGGTCACACTTTTCATATTTTTTGTACCTGTCTTCATTATTTGTGGAGAAAAAAATGGCTCATATGCAGCCTGCTCAGAGACGCAGTATCCTTCTCATCTGTTAAAGATTCTCCCTTGATGCCAATGGGGCTTTGGAGATTTGCATCACTTAAAAATCTGCCTATTCGTATTTTGTATGGGTCAAAACAGCGAAAGAGTAAGTCTGATATGAATCAGGATTTTTCCCCGTGCTCAAGTGAGATCATTTGAAAACTCCCCTGGTTGTGAGCTCAGAGAGATCTGATCAGGTCCCCTTGCAAAGGATAAACACTCTTTCAAGGGAGTTGTCTCTCTGTAAGGACCCTTGCTTAAATTCTTTCTGCCCATTCTTAATAGCTTGGACATGTCATTTTGCCTTCACCTTCTCTGAGTGTGGCATGTCTGTGCAGGGATCAGCACAATCGCCCAGCCTGGGCTCCTGCCTAACGATCATCTGCTGAGGAGGTTTCTTTGGTAAGTCCAGTGTTCATGGCCAAGCTGCGGCACTGCTTGCAGAGAATTGAAAACACTTGCTTTAAAGACTTCCATACAAATGATCCAACACAGCCCCTGGCAAGGTATTCCAGTAGCTAAGTGATAAAAACATGCGCCTTATTTCTGCAAAATACTGCTTATGCAATGTTTGGTTGAGTTGGGTAGAGACCATGATCAAGGCACAAACAAATGAGCTTTACACTGCTACATGGTGTTCTGATTTTCCCTGCAGAAGTTTCCTCATACGAATATCAATTTTTCACTGAATCCCCTGTATCAGCATTCCTAGAATTGGCTTAGCTTTACATTTCTCTCCCAATCCCTTCCTATAAATAGCCGAGGCTCATATATCATTTAAGGAGAATAAAACATTACTCCTTGCATTCATTTATTTGATTTTACAGCCTTGCTTGTATGTTAATCAAACGCATAAAGTGCTGAGGTGCATAGGTGCCAAGTAAAAGTCAATATTTTACTGTGAACCTCATTTATCTACATTAGCCTGAAACAAGGTAGATCTGTAAATTTGGACATTATTGAATTTAATGACAAAGATCAATTACATCTTTGACACGACAGGGATTTGTCAGATGAGGGGGAAAAAGCATTACTTCTTCCTAAGGGAGCTTATAAATGCTGGCTGGTTGGGACTGTCCATCTCTTCCAGTGGACAGATGCATTGGAATCCTTAAATAATATTAGTTGTATTTGAAATACAGACCCACAGTTTAAAAGGAGTTTAAAGCGGAGCTAACTTATAGCGAGCTCTCGGGGAGATTGCTCAGTAGGATTGGCTGGAGTACAAGAGAAAAAGGACTAGAAAGTGTCTTCGTGGGAAAGATCCACAATTTCGCCATAAAACTGAAAGCGATTCTGAACTCAAGCTGCTTCTTTCTGGGTCCAGTACACAAATACCAACTATAACTCTTTTATGAACACTGTGGTAGTGTAGACTGTTAATTACAAAGCTCCCCAGAAACACAGGCGCTGCTTTTCTGAAGGAAACTTGGGGGAAAAAATGGACAATAACCTGGCACATTTGACTGAAGACAACATCTAGAGACACGTAGCACTTCATACTTTCAGCCCTATGCCCTTTCTCCATAAGATAGGAAGCATTATTCCGTCCAGGTTGCTGATATACCATCCATTTGGTAAGATGGTGTTTGCCAGCAGCAAAACACCATTACAGCTTGGCCTGGCTGGAAGGTAAGTGTGGTGTCCCCAAGGAAAAAGGATATTTCCCCACACACCGATTTTTCCAGGCTTCCGTTCAGGGGTTGCTGAGTACCATCACAGTCTTCGAACTCACCAGGAATTGAAGAAATTCAACATGTTTCTGGACTGATTGTGTACCTGAATATATTTTTCAAAATCATAGAATGGCTAGAGTTGGAAGGGACCTGCAAGATCATCCAGTTTGAATCTCCCTGCCATGGGCAGGGACACCTCCCACTAGACCAGGTTGCTCAAAGCTCCATCCAGCCTCCACCTCCAGGGATGGGGCAGCCACAGCTTCTCTGGGCACCTGTCCTAGTGCCACCCCCACAGGAAAGAATTTCTTCCTAATATTTCTGTAATGTTTTCAAACCCTTTCTGACTTTTCCTGCATGTACCATTTTATTTGATCCAGTCAGCAATATGTCTCTCAGATAAGAAGCACTGCCATTTAACTCCCAGCAGACCAGACTCTTCTGGCCTAAACACTGGAGCTTATTAACTTGGAAAATGCTTAAGCTAACATTTATTTTATCACACCTCATACTATATGGCTGGTACTTCCTTAATAGAAAATGAACCACATAATCCATCCTAGTGCTTTCTTGAATCCCAGTGAGTGTATTAGTTTGCATGGCAAGCAGCGTGCCCAGGTGGCCAAGGAGGCCAAGAGCATCTTGGCCTGTGTCAGGACTAGGGAAATGATCGTTCCCCTCTACTTGGCGTCAGCAAGGCCCCACCTTGAAGACTGTGCTCAGGTTTGGCTCCCTCACTACAAAAAGACATTGAGGTGCTGGAGAGGGTTTAGAGCAACCAAGCTGGTGAAAAGTCTAGACATCAAGTCTTATCAGAAGCAGCTGAGGGAGCTGGGGTTGTGGTTGTTCAGCCTGGAGAAAAGAAGATTGAGAGATTTTTTTACTCTCTACAACTACCTGAAAGAAGGTTGTAGTGAGGTGGGGGTTGGAATCTTCTCCCATGTAACAAGTGACAGACAAGAAGAAATGGCCTCAAGTTGTGCCAAGGGAGGTTTAGATTGGATATAAGGAGGAATTTCTTCACTGAAAGGGTTATGAAACATTGGAACAGGCTCCCGGGGAAGTGGTTGAGTCACCATCCTTGGAGCTATTTAAAATATGGGTTGACCTGGCACTTACGGGTATGGTTTAGTGGTAGACTTGGTAGTGTTAGTTAACAGTTGGTAACAGTCTGTGATACTAAAGCTCTTCTCTAACCTGAATAACATTATGATCTATGAAAAAGCTTTAACAGGAGGAGGGATGAACATCTATGGTTGGGCAAAACACATAAACCTGTGGAGCCAGCACAGGTGAACCTAGAAAAGCAGGTTTGGACAATACCTTTGGTTGTCACCCATCAAAAAAGTCCAGAGAATGAGTGTCTCATGCTATATATCGATCCAAACTTTCCCTTAAGTAGTTGTATGTTAGTTTTTATTCATGTATACAGGAAGGAGACAGAATAACTTTAGATAAAATAGAATTAAACTGATGTTAATATCTTTGGGGAAGCCAGACTTGGCCTTTTGAAGTGTTTAAGAAAAGCCGTGTTTGGAGAGACATTCAGACAGTGTAGGTCTCAAAAGGGGTTGTGTAACTTAGAGGATTTTATATAACCAAACAGAGATGTCTTAAAAAAAATATGCTTACACAGTGATCTACAAAAGAAGACTTTCGCTGTGAAGATGATTTTAAATTCTAAATGCAAAGAGAAAGTTAAGCACTGGGATACTACACTCAGAAAAGGCTGGTTTGCTTGTGACCCAAACCTGGAGTGTGGGTGTGTTTATATGTATCTCTGTGGATGTGTAGCAAGAGGGGACTCAAACTTCTTGGGATCAGTTGCAAGAAGGTGTCTGGGGCTTTAGTAATAATCTATAAAGGTTCTAGCACTATGGTTTCTCTCATGTATCACCAGTTTTGATCATGAATATATAGTTCACTAGTGGCCAGTTAATTACATATCATTAATATATTTATAAACTGTTTCGTCTCGATTATGGTTTAAACTGAATTGGGCATGTTTTCCCCTAAAACAGATTCAGTCTCAAGTTCTGACACTAAAGGCTGGTTTTAAGTAGGCCAAACCCTGGTGTTTTATCACCACCTGCTGGAGACAACGTGCCATTCACTTAAAAGTGTAAATTCGGCCTCAACCCTAAAACTTTTTACTTCATGGACAAAATAATCCATACCTTTCCACAAGGATTCAAAGATCTTCAAGGCAGCAAGGACACGTGAAACGTCCATAGAACTCAGGTCTCAAAAAGTCAGCTGAGGAACAGACAGAAACTGCAGAGTCTCCTGCATTCTCCTACAATTAATCTGTTCTGTCATTGCTAAATCTTTCACTGAACCATAGTTGGGTCCTGTCAGACATCACTGCCATGACAAAGGCTTCAAGGTTGTTGGTAAATGAAATAAAATTCACAGCACAGACACCTATTTCCTCTGTCACTGGAAAATAAAAGATGACATAAAGACAGTAAGCCAGGCGATTTTTTACCACTGTAAAACCAGTTTGCAGTTGCCCAGAGGGTCTTAAAACTGTTCTTCAGACCTCAAAGAAAGCAGCACTACTAAAAAATCAACTATATTCTCCCTCCTTCCTGCCCCTTGCTGCAACCTAATACCCTTATGTCTTCCCCCAGTCTCACTATTCCTTCTTTCCTCTCTTGTACCTCCTATCACACCTAAACACCACCTCTGAGAGCTGCAGAAATGTCTGGATTCATCCCACTTAAATTCCAACGGGGCTCCTCAACTAGAAGTTTGTACTGCCAAGATGTCTTCTGTAGTTACTGGCAGCAAAGATGCCCTTCTAGAGGAAAACTTCTGTCTCAGATGAGCCTCTATCTAGAAAGAACACAAGGAAACTATGCTTTTAATTTAGGTAGTTCCTTCAGGTTGTTAAGTTGGGCGAGAAGTCCTCAGTGCTCCATTCTTGGCTTGGTGCTTAACCTAGAAGCACCCACAGAGGAACTTCTGCATCCCCCAGTGCGACCTGTCCAGCAGGGATGGAGTCTGCGGTGCTATTGTCCTGGTGCTAAATTTTTCCTGAGCACGTACAAACTGGGATTCTTCAAGTAGTACATACGTAGATATAGAGGTGCTTATTTTCACAGCAAGATTTCCGACTCAAGGCTACCTACCACCAAAATGCAAGTCCCTCCTTTGCAACATGAAGGAATTAGGGCTTCTGAAAGAACAGGTCACCCAATTTCATTTTATTTTTAACTTGAGCAAAATAATGTGATTTTATGACTTGGAAACAACAGAAATATTCTGACTGAAACTTTCACATATATATATAAAATAACCTAAGGCAGGTACTTAGTGAAAAGAACTTTAGTTCTAACAGCTAAAGTTTGTAAAAGTTGAAAAGCAGCCAAGGAAAGGTTATGATAATGGCAAATTAAAATGAAAATTAAAATCTTTTAATATAAAACAGTACCACCAATTACAGCTGTGCTCACTCTCTCTGGATTTTGGTTGTTCTACATAGCTACTTGAAGAAATCCAAAAGCACAGAGCTAGTCTGCAGTTAAGTTGGACGTTTTGGCTCTTTTTCAGTCTCTCAAGTAAATATTCAACCTTTGCAGATTTATCTGGTAATTTTTCCTGATTACTATCTCTGTAAACAAAACGTCCACTGACTCCTAAAGGGTGAAGATTAATACCAATTGGTCAACAGCACTGAGGAATCATAGAATGGTTAGAATTGCAAGAGACTTTAAAGATCATCCAGTTCCAACCTGCCTGCCATGGGCAGGGACACCTCCCACCAGACCAGGTCACTCAAAGCCCCATCCAGCCTGGCCTTGAACACTTCCACGGATGGGGCATCCACAGCTTCTCTGGGCGACCTGTTCCAGTGCCTCACCACTCTCACAGGAAATAATTTATTTCCAGTATCTAATCTAAATATCCCATCTTCCAATTTAAAACTGTTACCCCTTGTCCTATCACTACACTTCCTGACAAGGAGTCCCTCTACAGCTCTCCTGTAGGATCCCTTCAGATACTGGAAGGCTGAAGCAGCAACACAACAAATAATCAGAAGATTCTCTTTCTGAAATGACCTTAGGGTCACTGACCCTGAACCCCTCAACATTGCGGTTGACATAACCAGTCTTGTACAAGCTATTGCTGCTTTTGCAACTGTGATTAATTTCAATAGACCAAGCTCATAGTCCTAGAAAAGTACTTTTTAGTCAGGAAAAACGTTATTGCTCATGGTTTCTACTCATCCAGCATTCAGACCTCACTGCACTCACATCCAGATACCTGTAGAAGCTGTGTGTTCAGGTGGGATCCCAGTATTCTGACACACCACCCACCACTGTATGGGTGAAGTTTTCTATCAGTTTGGTTTCAATTTGCCTGGAATTTCTTCCTCTTATCCATGTCTTTGCCTCACCCAAGAACAGCAACCTTCTCAAGTGGCTCCCTACATGTAACTCTTTACTGTGTTGTGTCAATATTTGTTAATATTGAATGGGAAATACTTTCACTTATTGCATAGAGGGAACCTGCCTGCACTGTATGATCTTCTTTTACCTAAATGGCACTAAGCTATGGATCTTAGTAGGGGCTCAAATGCAAATCAAAGTGTCGCAAGTGCATTCTAGACCTTCATCAGAACCAGGCTGAGATTAGCTTTTGGAAAGGGAGAGCACTTGTGCTGCTGCTGTCCTTGCTATGAAAGCTCAACAAGTGTAAAAATAAAACCAAACCTGCCTCAGCGAGAACGCATGAGAGCCCTGCTGAGCTCAGGCCTGCAAGACAGGGTTGCCCTGTGCCTTTTAGACATGGTGTAATCTCAGAGGTCTGTAGTAAATTGGCAATGTGAGATGAGCTCTTGCCTAATTAGCAGATTTCTCGTTGTGCCTCAGTGACCGCACTGCAGAGCTTGGCCACCCTCCACTAATTTGCAACATCTCGAGTTTTAAAACACTTTCTTTCATTCCAGTTCATCAGGGCCAGCTGGAAAAGTACCTGCCAAGTGGAGAACTCACTTGCAAAGGTTCACTTCCAAAATGAAGTCTGGGACTTGGGCAGTTCTGCACCAATGCCTCAACGCTTTGCACACCTAAGCTTTGTGCTAAATCCAGGAGATGAATCAGGCAGAAATACATATTCCATTATTCCCATAGAAATATGAGTGGGCTAGCACCACGATTTTTAGTAGATCTTGCTCTCATAATTTCCACACATAAAGACATTGCAAAGCACAGGCTGGTTACTCCATCTGCTAGCAGGCACCAGGGTCTTTATTTTGTCTTTTTTAAGTTTATAGCATTTGGAAAGGCAGTGTCACCCTTAGCTAACAACTGCACTACTGCAAAGTGGGCAAGAAAAGCAATCCTGGGATCTTTCCTGGTGATAAGCCTCTACCATGAGCCACAGGTGCAGCATCCTGGACCTGACAAGGGTGTGGTGGGATGGCTAAGGAGCCTGCCCAACAGAGGAAGCCTGGCTGTAAGGAAGTCCTCAACATTTCCTACAGGAATTGGTTTAATCACAGATTTCAGGGCCCAGGGCAGCACACTAGCACAGTAAAAAGAGGAAAGTTTTATATAGATTTGTAACACAAATACTAAACCAGGTATGATTAAGATCAAAGCATGAATGAAAATACTTGTGTAAACATCAGAAAAAAACAGCAGAACACAAATGGGTTCCTGAATGGCTTCTCTAGAAGGTGCAGAACCCTGTTTCCAGTCAAACTGAGGAATGATTTGTTTCTGTCTCTCCCAGACAGCCTGGACTCTGATACCCAGGAGAGCATGAGCAATGAAGCATAGGAGCTTCCCTGGACCAAAAGAACATGGTTGAAGTTTAACAATTACTGCCCAAACTTGGGAGAGAAGTGCCTTGTAAACAGAGGTTGGAACTCATTCCTTATGTCCTGAGCGGTTCTTTCTCAGCCCTCCAAAGTTTACACTCAGTAAGCTTACTCGGTATTTTATTTCCTGTCAAGAAAAGTTGGATATCAATCCAAAACTTGACATTTGTTTTATTTAAATATCATTATCATACAAATGCTACAAAATATATGCCTATACAAAAATCTCATTATCAGTCAACAGCGATAAATAGCAATAAGGCATGTTACTGACCATTTTAATACAATACAGCATTACAAATTCAAAGAATGAATTAATTCCTTGCAAATACAAGAGCTGTTGTGCGGGATCCAGGGGTCTATCTAGCATTTCATAAGATATTCCTCACTCCAGTTTCGTTCATATCTCATTTACGTAACTTGCAATGCCTATACTTATACCTATACCTTTTTGCAGTTGTCTTTCGGGTGGATCATCTCCAGAGTGCTAAGCAATTAAAAAGAACGGTGCTGAGTTTTAGGGATCAAGAGAAAGGCAGAGAAATACCACATGCTGATCTCAACCGATATATTCTCGGTTCTGCTTTGGATAAATTATCAGTGGTCTCTGTAACATGATACAGTGGCCCCTTGTGTTCAAGCCAACAGTGAGGTAATATTTGCAACTAAATCACCTTGGAGCTAAACATGACAGGAACTTCTGCTTTTGCCGGGTAACAAACCTGTTGTCCATGCTCTGAGAGAGGAAAGACAAGCCATCCGATTTAGAAAGGCAGAACACCTGACAGAGAAGCCTGTAGCCATCGGCTGCCTGTAGCTGTTTTTTCCTGTATTTTTCAAAGCCCAAGGACCACAGGAAAAGGAGAGAATACTGATTGAAGGTCACAGGCTTCGAAGCCTGCTGATGTCCCATGGGAGGTGTTGCAAAAGTTTCTCCTGCAAGAAGGAAAAAAAGGCAGATGCAAAAAGCTCTCTGACATTACCTTTGCTTTTAGTGTTTTACTGAAAATCATCTTCTCTCTGCTTCTTCTCTGCTCTGGTCTAGTGGGAGGTGTCCCTGCCCATG
>VZRU01003885.1:156726-185009 GCA_013398155.1 Pedionomus torquatus | reverse complement strand
AGAGTTTCTTTAATATGCAGTTTCTCCTCTGGTTTTGTTCTTTGCGCAGTGCCAGTATCATTAGAGGTTATTGTACTGGTGCATCTGGCTTCTGATCTGGAGCCATGGGCCCAGTAATGACCCTCGTTGCCCTTATTTTCTCAATCGATCATCATAAGTAGTACAACTGTTTTATAAATATCAGGAATTTGGGAGGTGTGCTCAATGATTATTTTTGGCCTCCTGATGATCCTACGCGAAGAGTTCCTTGAAGCAGAATTTTGGTTTGTGTTATGACACTAATTGGATGAAACAGTCATTAGCGATCTGTCTCAGTTGTGAGGGTAGGGTTTGCACAAGATTCCGGTGAAAAGAGAATCGGTCTCCTGGTGTGAAGATCCCCATTCTGCCAGCAGGTGTTCCCAGGCCTTAATGGAAAAAGGCATGTTTTGAAATGAGACAGTTTAGTCACTTTTATGACTAAAGTTTATTTTACGACTAAGTTAATTTTAAAGCATAAACCTTTTGCATTTCCCTTGAATACACTGAAATAAAAGCTGCAATTTCAGACCAAGAGATAAAGCAAGAAATTAATTTTCTAAGAACATTGCAACACAGGACCTGTTGCCCAGTGCTGGCTGTTCCTGCTGCAAAGATAATCCTTGTGATCTGAAACGGGGCCTAAACTAATTGAAAACATCAGAAACAAAACGTCTGAGATCCTTGCCATTCAGCTGCCAGCTCTGCAAGCAAATGCAGGTGAGGGGAATTTCTTTTAATGAGTGTAGCTAACAAAAAAATTGTTTTAGCAATGTAGAAGTACAAGTGCATATGCTTGGCTCTTGCAGAAGCTTTTATTTTCATATTTACAGATAATCCCGTGGGAGGTAAAAATCTGGCAGCAGATATTCTTTCAGCAAACTGGATTAGGTTACAGCCCATCAAATCACAGTGTACACTGAGCCAGCCTAAGAAGGTATTTTCAGAAGAATATGAAAGATCAATTATTAGTAGAACTCTGAAAAAATCCCGGGACCCAAGGTGGTGGGATTTCAGGCAAAAAACCTGGCAGGATCAAACCCTCCTTGGCACCAGGATCTGCGTCTTTTTAATGACTTTCATTAAGTGAAAGATTGACACAAGGTTGCTACGACAACATGTGGAAGTCATGCTGTCAAAGACTAAAGTGCTTGAAACCTTCCACTTTTTCCTTGCAATCAAACCACAAATTAGCTTAGCAAAATAAAAAATAAAATAAAATAAAATAAAATAACCCACAAACTTTGCAAGAAAGAGCAGGAAATATATACATATATCAGTGATGGCTCAGAGCAGAGAATAGCCCGACAGCTGCTGCCTTGGTGGTCCAGCCAGTACATTTCTAATGGAGGAACAAAGCGATTAAAAGCAAATGCAGAACAATGTCAGATTTTTGCAAAATAAAAAGACAATTAGTGCTTTGTAGAGTTGTGCCCGTATTTTGCATAACTGCGTGACAGTTTTTTGGAAATTGACATTTTAATATGCCAACAATATCTGTATTCCCAGAAAATTCATAGGAATTCACGTTTCTTTATAGCAATTTCTAGAAGTTGTCAGCTAAGAGGCACAGCCAACACCATGCAAACAATTGACTTAAACCTAAGCACTTCTGCGATAGGTTTAATCCTCTAACAGCAATCAGTTCTTCATATCTTGTGCTGAAGCGAATGCATTTTTATTATGTTTAAAGACCTGTAACTCACAAGCTATTATGAAAGAAATAATGTTTTCCTCTCTAAAATAATGTATTCCAAGGGAGGATTTTCCAAAAATACCATGTAACTGAAAACATGCTCTACTTGAAAGTCATTTTTATGACTGGGGTTTCCTATTCCAGTGACACGTGCTTTGGTGGTTTATAGTTAAGACAACTCTGTACTGAAGTGATATGTTTGGGGTTTTTTTTCCTGAAAGGCTGATATGTGACACTCTAACTTCAACCCGTACATTCAAACAAGCAAGCTGAAGGATCCGTCTTACCCAGCATGAGAGGAACCAAGCTGCCTTCCCTCTTTTGTGACTGCATGGGCAAGAGAAGACTGAACACAGGCAAAAGGATGAAGAATGGAACGGAGGCAGGAGACTGCTGCTTTTTCCTTCTCTCCCTCCTGCCAGGTAATCTACTCACATTCCCAGGCTTTGAATGTTTATTCTGAGCTTCAGCAAAGTGTATCTCATGAAAAATGTGGAGCAGTGCTGACTTGCAATGGTTTTCACAAGGCAGCTATCGCTTTTAGCCATGCAGTGGTTATGTATCTTTAATATGCTAAAATAATTCATTTCCCAAGCTTAGCTTTCTAAGTTAGTCAGGCGAGAGAGACAGCCTGGTACTCAGTAGTTGTGGTCCTGGAGTGAAGAGCCAGAGGGTAAAATTCCAGTTACATGGAACTTGTCTCACTGCCTTAAACAAGGAGTATACTAACAATGACAGCAGCCTGCGCCCCGTGTGCAGGACCTATCTCGTGTTATTCTCATCCAGCAACTGAGAATTCCTGTGAAGAACTGATGTGTCATAGCCCTACAGCTCCCTGGGTCAGATTCCTTACACTTCATAGCTCTCCAGCATAGTGTTCTCAAACATAAGCCAATTCACATTAATAGAACACTTTCATGTGATCCAGGGAGAAAGGGGACCCACACACCAGCCAGGCGTGAAGGAGTGCAGAAGGTTATAAAAATCAGGGACAGTGGTACCTTTTCATTTTTAGTCTAGAGGAAAATTGGGTAAGTAATTTTTTATTAGTTTTTTTTAAATTTAGAAATGTCTAGACTCAAAACAGTTTACTAATTATGTTTTAGACATTACAAAAAGGCAAAGGGAGTTTCTTATAAGTAAAAGAAACTTTTTCTCCTTACCAGAAAAAAAACAGTGTCTCCTTTGAGGTTCTGTAGTTCCATGGGCTCTCGTATAACTCGTTTTACAATCCAAATAACCTACAAAGTAGTCTACAGGATGATGTCTATTTAGTCAGGATCTTTATAAGACCAAAAGACTGATCATTAAGTGTGCATGTCCTAAAATAGCTGTTTTAAAAACATGTTACAACATTACAGACTGGAATAGCTATTTGCAAATGCTGGAGTTGTTAAATATGGCTCTCTTCCACCGTTGTTCTTTTTCAGAAATAGTTCTAAGGATTTGTTTCTGAAAAGATTGCTTGTTGATTTTAAGTTGCCATGTAACGACAAGAATGGGTGTTTCTCATGCAGAATTTCAGAGATAAAATTAGCTGGATGGTCACTAGAGAGATTATGCAGATGTTTGACGATGTTCTTAAGTGAGAACTGACTATGGCATTTCGTCCTTTCACACATGATGAAATTTGCTTCAGGCTGTAAAACACCACACTGAACACCTGTGGGTAGAATATTGCCTCTGGTGACCCAAACCTTTTCTAGATCTTCAGGCAGTTGAAGTCACTTCCAGCCTTTCCCACTGGGAGAACTAATCAGATTAAAATAATTCTTCACTAGTTTGGCATTAACAAGAATTTGATATTATTTTGAACATTGGTGACATTCTATTGAAATATGTTGTAAACATGAGAGACCGTGACCGTTCCAATTATTTCTGGAATTTTTTAATAGACACAGTTTATATTACCACAATGTTTTGGTATGTTCTGTATGTTTTGGAAACTGTTTTTCAAGTAACTGCCTTTAAAAAGATAGATTTATCTTCAGGAGGAAATTTATAATCATATGGACAGACAGGATGACAAAGGCAGACAGACAGGCTTCTATCTGTATGACAAAGTTGGTATTTCCTATAAAATCTGATCTTATCCAAAAAATAGAGTGCTTATCACTTGAATTTGTTTCTCACGTTTCAGCTATTTGGGATCAAGCTGCTAACTACATAGGAGTAGACCTTTTCCACTTCACACAGCCCAGGAGATGGGTTAAAAACCTGCTATGCACATAGGAGTTAAGAAAAAAATCTCTACCCCTTTGTGTCAAAGCTTTTTAATTAGAGATCCAGAGATTAATGAAGTAGATGATAATACATATAGCCATAAATCTTATTTTAAGAGGATTTAGGAAAGTAGGAATGTAGAAGGGCTGGTAGTTGGCCAGAAATGTCAGATGGGCCTATGGATGGAAGAACTAATCCTCACTGGGGTAGTTTTCAGTACCCTGCCATCAGCATCTACATCTATTTATGCATCTACAACATCTACATCTACATCTACATCCACACATTTCACCCTTTTTAGAAGAGATCTGTGACAATGACAATCTTGGATCTTCTCTCTTAAATTATCTAGGTACTGTTCTTCTCCAAGCGCTGTGACAATCTGAAGGGCAAACTGTGGAAAACAACCTACTCTGGGAAAAAGCTGATCTAAGTTATATTATAATTGGTTATATTATATATTTGGTTATTTTATCGGTAAAGGAAATGTTCATTGTACTTGAGTTGCCACATGGGCACTGGTTTGTGGGGCTGATTAGAAAGGAAAACTGTTCGACACCAGTCAAACAGCCTATTGCAAAAAAAAAATAAAATAAATACCCCCAGTTCCAACCGTACCCTTCAGACTCACAGTTGTGCCTGCAGACCATTTCCCCCTTACACAAAAAAAACCCAATTTTTATTGCAAATTGCTTACTTGTTATTTTGTGGGGCTCGATATGAAGTAAGCAGGATAGAAATAGAAATAGAAGCAATAGTTTGGAAAGCTTCCAGAGAAGGCAGGGGCCGGAGGGGGAGGTTGGTGGCAAGGGGGAGACATCTCTGTGAAGGTTCAGGTTGTGAAATCTGCTGCAGTCTGTGGTGGGGTCCCTGTCCTCATTGGCAACTCCCATCCAGCAGGACGGGAGAAAAACATTTTTGAAGAATATTGCAGATATTCCCTTCTTATCACTTGAAGCTTTCTTTAAAGCTCTCTTAGATCTGTCATCTTTTCACGGCAGTACCAGTGAATGGCAGTATTAGAGAATGATTTTATGGCCATCCTAGAGAATGATTGAGCTGTAACACTGGGCAGCTTTTAATCAGTGCTGTGGTTTTTCTCTCAGCAAGGTGAGTCAAACCAAGGTTCGTACTGACCACTGACTTCTGTCTGGAAAGATGGACCTCCGTTCTGGGGGAAGTGGGAGCCACTGCACAGGCTGCAGAAAACTTTCAGATCAGCTTTTCTCTTTCCTGATGCCAGTGGCACGATGCTTATAGAAGCCCTTTAAGTCCATAACAAGTCTGAAAAGAGTAAAATTTTACCCTACATCTATGATCTGGGCTTAAAGCTCAATGAATAGCTTAAATTCTGTTGATCCCACATTCAGTTGCAGAAACTAATGGTTTGAAGAATTGCACTGCTGACAGCCAGAATTAGAGTAAGGCCATCCAAGATTATAACTTTTATTTTTCTTGACATAATCCTTTTTAAGTACTGGCTTCTATAAAATTGCACGGAGAACAAAGTTTGATTTAATTTTTGTATGTTTTCAGTAGAAGTTCTTGAATGCAGGATACTGTGAAAACATATCAGTTGGTCAATATATACAGGATATACAAGTCTTAACAAGTTTGACAAAATACTGAACTGTATATTCTTGCCAAATTAAATTTGTCATAAAATGCTAGTTAGGACTTGACAAACTCATTTACTTCTCTGGTTTCACAGCAAGCATATGATCCAGCTCACGTTCTTGGTTCTTGGTCAAACCCAAGACACAGCCAGCTCTGAGGGGTTAGGATCCGTTTGGTCGCTTCTAAGCACTGGTGTGCTGCGGGGAATTTTATAGGACTCTAATAGGATCACACTTAAATTAAAGGTAAGAATGGTTTATTTTGTTACCTAGGTGAAATCTGCTTTTCTAGGTAGAAGCAACCAGAAAAGATTCACTGGTTCATGGTGACCTGACTGGGTGTTTTCTTGCTATCAAAACATAATGCAATTGATATTATGCTAATATATATAATTTTTTTTTAATGTAAGGTTGCCATATTTGCAACAGAAGTATTTTAGAAGGAAACAGGACCAGTATAATTGTGAGTAAGAGAGCAGGATCATGAGATAATCTCCCTTGGGACAATGAAAGAAAACAGGAAACTTTATTAACTGAACCAACACTGTAGCTGCTTCTGCGGAATAGGTCTGACTGAGGAATTGATCAAATAAGACCAAATGACATGTATTTTCAAAGCACTTATTTGGGAAATATGGTTTCTGAACATTTTCTCCCATTCCCAAAACATGCTTCCTCCAGCACACATGTAAAAAATATAACTATTTTGGGGAGATATAGTCTGAAATAGAGGGGGGATTTGATGCTTAACCCTATTTTCTATGAGTTTGTGAAGTGTGAGCCAAACAGCACCATTTCTTTGCACTTAAGGTTCAGCATCAGGTTTTCACTCTTCCTCCAACTGAGGCACAGAAGATGTGCCTGGATCTTCAGGAGCAAAACCAGTTTTTGATGTTAACACACTAACATGGTGAGCAACTCCCAGCTGAGGCCAGAAGCACAAAGATTGTTGCAGGAAGGGAAGGGAGAACAGTTAAAAAAACAAAACACAGTTTGTGAGTATCAAACCCCTAATTTTTACAGCACAGTGTTGGACTTCACATGCCTGGAGTTTAATGTGCTCCATTTTGGTTTTAGCATGGTATAAACTGTGAATCCACCAACACTTCAGGGGGAGGAATATGTTTGATGTATTATACATAGCTGTCTCCCACTTTTCTTATGATTATCCTAGAGTAGTGTAAGCTGTTGACCTATTTTTCATCCTCATAAGAAAAAAGCTGTTGATTCAACTGCAAAGGTTTTGGGTTCATATTTCTGTGTATGTCTATGTATTAAATGTATAGCTTATTGATACAATTGAAACTATTGTAATTATTATTAACTGTCAGAGTAAGTTGCATGCCTGTTTGCTATATTGTCTGTTACTCACAGTTTCCATGCCACTTCCAGCTGTAAACTGAAAATTATACTTAACCGCTTTCTTTATGAGAAAGAGCTGATTTTACCCACAAATTTGGAGCATTGCACAGTTTTATTAAACCCATATGAAAATCTCTGCGTGATGCAAGGGACCAGGAGGTTTAAATTCATGGTCTACATAAAGCTGGGTCTTTCTCAGTTTCTCTGGTAGGCTCTTAACTCATTGCACTGTTCACATCAAAAGGTGCTGTGTGTCAGGAGCATTGAGCATGGAGATATTATTGCATTCTAATAATCCAAGCTTTAGCATTTCCTAATTGTCAGACACGATATTTAGTCCTTGCATGAAGACTTGCCAGCCCCAAACCAATGCTAGGACCATGGCATGATTAAACCATTTATATTGGTAAAAAGACTTCAAGAATTTTGGAAATTGTGCTTAAGCATTAATATAGCTTACAGTCTCATCATGTCTTTCTATGGCAAGTTCTGTTCTTACATCTGAAGTTTACAGGTTTGATTTGACCTCCAGGCTATCAGCTTTTTCAGAGAAGAATATTATTCCTTTCTAGGTGTACAGGACTTCACCAAATAATTCTTAAGAGTTTGCTTATACAACAAAAAAAGAACTTCATCTGGATTCAAGACAAAACGGATCTTGACTCACTTTAACCCTTTAATTGCAGAAGGTGGTGCTGTGTACACTCCAATCATACACGAACTTTAAACTGGGCAAACAACTGTAAGCCTTATTTTGTGCTCATTGCATTGACTTGAAATAAGACTGGTATACACTTTCAGTCAGTGATAATCAGTTCCCTACATTCTGTCATGTTTTCAAGTTGGTTTTCTTTTTTCTGTTTGCTAATAGCTCAGAGTGCTTTGTGATTAATTAAAAACAATTGATGTAACTGGGAGACAAAAGTGTCGACTGTGAACTTGCACACAGCATCAGCCGAGACATTCTTTTTCATATTAGCTCCTGCTCCAACAGGCAGATGTGGTTTTTTTGCCAGCAAGTCAGGGACGTCCTGTACAAAAAGGCACTTGGATCTTTAATATCCAAAAGAGAGAACCATAAGGCTTGCATAAACATGTAATATTTCCATCTGAGAGATGAAATCTGAAAAAAAAAAATGTATCTGTCAAGCTGAAGACTTAAGTGCTGCTTTCCTCTTGCAGTGGTCTTCTGCCATCATCTAGGATATCGGTGCCGACTCAGGATTTTGCACCCCAAGGAATTACCATTTTTACTTTTGGGTCCACATCTAGATATGAATCCAGTCACTGGGTTGCAGCTGTAGCACTGTCTGCTAAGGTTATAGATAAATAGGTGCTGCTGCAGGAGAACTAGAGCCGTGTTGCTCATTTTCATTTGCTTTATTACCTTTTGTTATTTTGTTAGTGATTAAAAGAGTAGCTCAGTAACAGCAGACAGACAGATAATAGATAAGTAGAAACCAACTTCAAAATCAAATTTCATCTGTTCATCTGTCAAGTTCCAGCTGTTGTAATGACCAAAACCAAGGTTATTATAGCTCATGATTTAAAAAAAAAAAAAAAATAATTAGATTTTGATGTTAAAATCTTACTGAGATGAAAGAGGAAATCCCCATCTTTAAGAATCAGGCTCGGGAAGCCATCGCTGCAGCCATTTGCAAATTACTTTTGAAGGGTTTTGTCCTAAATTTTCATTCACTGTTACAATCCCTGCTTAAAAATGTAATTATAATGCCTAATTTTGTATAACAATGATTAGTTTGAGACCCTGGTCTCCAGGGAACATTCCCCAAATCAAAACTGAGAGTGAGTTAAAGTACTGCAAAGCCTGTGTCTGACATACTCACGATGAAGAAATGCAAATGGAAAATGCAGGTGTAAATTAAGAGTGAAGTTCTGAAACTGGATATTGTTTATATTAGTGGACGATGATAACATGAATATAAATAGTGTAGACCCAGCTGGACAAGGCAATATGTTATATGAGTGTAAATCTGTCGTTAGGAGAAGCTGATTAGGTTTATATCTGTCAAAAGGATGAAGGCTTGTGCCATCTGTAACAACAGCGAGCAGCATAGTTAACTTTATCTCCACCAACCGCCATGCATCACTAGGACCACTTCCCACAACATGGCATGAGATCATCTTTTTAAAAAAGCCCCTACCACAAAGGCAAACATCAAGAGCTTCAATTTAGAGTAGCATAATGCAATTTAGGCACCATTCACTGTCACCAGATCATCTCCAAAACCTTAAGGATTAACTTTAACTTACTTCTCAATCTTTTTTTTTACATGCCTGCTTAGTAGAATCAAAGGGGTAAAGGGGAAAATAGGTTTATCATTTACATTAATCTAAACATTCATTCATTGCATTCATTCACATTATAACCGTGCCGAAAATGGTAATGTCAGTAAGGAAGCAGCTCATTATTGTGCAAGTGTTATCCTCTGAGGGAAAAAAAAACAAACATAAAAATGATTTTAACCTTACTGATTTTCTTTCCTTCTTTATTTATGATATCTTTAATGATACCTCTGTGATGTTACCGTGCACAAAAATGTTCTTGGCTGGCCCTTAGAAATATGCCTAATGAAGTATTTTGGTCCTGATTAGCTTTAAAATGTGATGGGGTCTTTTTGTTGCAGGGCTAAATCAGTGTAACGTCCTCACAAAAAGTCCCTCACTTGGTAGGTGTTCCATGTAAAACGTAACCTATGCTTTTTGAACAGCGATGCCAAGCCCAATCAGTAATCATTTTCTTTCTGTACTGATGTTCTGGGGGCTGAACACCAGCCCTAGTGCCCTGCTTAGGCCCGGATTACACAATATATTAGTGGCCTAATCACTCAAACCCTCTCTGCCTCAGTTTCTACTTTTGTAAACGTCAGCAGCGTTGTCCTGCCCATGAATCAGTGAAGAGCTTGCATAAGTAACCCTACCTAAATATTTACAGTATAAGAACCTAAGTGTTGTGCTTGCTTAATATAAATATTTTCAAGGTGCAGAAGATTGAAGAAATGATCAGTTTCATTTCAAAGTAAATATTTTTTCAGCCAACTTCAGCATCTTTGTAAACAATGAGTCATGGCTTCATGAGCACTATCTCGACTACAAAATTATTTCAGTGGTCAGTGACTCAGTTCCCTGAGTTAGTCTCAGATCCCTGCAAAGATCTAGTGTAATTGTTTGGGCTGGAGTCTGAAACCCAACCCTGGTCGGGCTATTGACAAGTTGTCCCGAGGTGCAAGTCTCCCGAGAGACTTATTTTCATTTCCTGCTGTGGATCACTACGTGTAAAACACAGCAGAGCTGGAGTGAGAATATTGTTCGCTCCTACATAGCCAGTAGCTGAGTTCATAACCGAATTTATTCTTGCCCAGTGATCAAACAACTATTGTGAAATTATCAAAAACAGCTTCAGGCTAAATGGTCTCTAGCTGAGGATGAAGGATATATGCATTTATATACACATAATATGTAATGTATAGAGATGTGTGTGTGAGTGTGTGCATACATGTGTTGGGCCAGCACAAAAAAAAATCAACAAGCATCCACCTCTCAGCCCAAGGGAAGTCTCAGAGTGTCGGAGGCTTTGGAGAAGCCCAAGAAGGAGAAATCCTCTCCTGTGATATTTGTGTGGGCAGGAGGGGTGTGTTTGCATGAAGCTCAGGAAGCAGCTACCACCTGCAAACTCTGACATGTCAACACACACCTCAGGCCAAGAGAGCAGGGGGTGAGATACTGCTGCCATCCACAGTTAGGGAGAAACAGTCGCTAACAGCCCCCACAGCCAAAGGAGAACAAGGAGAAAGGAATCTCTTACCTTTTGAGCAGCTTTGCCCCCTGTCACCTCTCTGCCGTTCTCCTCAGCTCTCAGGAAACCAGACCTTACAGCAACTTTTCACTCTCCCTTTTATTTCCACTGAGCATCTTGGCCAAAGGGAGGAGGAAAAAGGGAATGCATGGAGAGAAGAAACAGGTAAACACTACATAGGGGACAGCAAGGAAAATAGTTTGAAAGAGAAAGAATCTGAAAAGAAGCAAGAAATAATTCACTTTGTGACAAATTTCCATGCTTTTTTATATGTGCCTCTAGAGATGTTAAACCAACTGGTTCCCCGCCTTGCTTATGTCTCCTTTTCTGCCTCAACTCAATATGGTCTCTCTGAGTTGTCCCCCACCATTTCCAGTGCTGTGACTGGACACCACAGCGTGGAGACCAGGTCTGGGAGCAGAGAGCCAGCAGGTTTTGAAAACCCACCCTTCATTCCCACCACTCCTTCCAAAACTTTCTCCAGCTCTCCATAGCCACCCGCTCCATGTGGACACAGGGAGAGCCAGTGCCACTGCAGAGAGCTGCGTGTTTCATCTGGATCAACAGCCTTCCCACTGACTCCAGCACTGCATGTGGAATCTGGTAGAAAACTGCTGGTATAAATGTGGTTTGGAAAGAGAAACGCTGCAATGCTTGGATGTGATTTTTTGGATCATATATATATATATTTTATGAAATACTTTTGGCATCACTTTTAAAGATTAGGTCTTCTGCATTACTTTGACATCTGCAGTCAGTGCAAAGGAAAGGGGATGCAATTACTGTAAACGTTTAATGCTCAGTGCACAAGAGGAAGATTATTCAGATGGACAGATGTAGGCATCGAGCACCAGTTTACACACTGTGACGTGGCCATGATTTCCTCGTAGGACTGGCAAATAAAACGCAAAACTTATCTGAGACCCATGTCTCCCAGAGTTAAGGGATGAGCAGGATATCCTAATGTGTTCAGGTGTGTCTTTTAGGCAACAGAATCACACCCAAGATTTCCAGAATCACTTCTACCTATTATTGCGTGAATCTATGTAGTTTTATGAAAGCTCTGTTAAAAGCTGAAATTACAGACTTATTTTTTTTTCAGCTGGGATAATATTCCTAGATAGACTGGAAAATAAAATGAATTAGCACCCCATGTTGCTTTAGGAAGGGTGCCTCCTGATGAGGTTCAAATGACATTGACTCAAATTCCAGTGCAGCCTGGCAACTGGAGCATGCTGGAGAAGCCGGTGCTGACATCCTAGTTCTGACACTTGGTGGGTGTTTTTTACCTTGGGCAAATCAATTAATCTCCAAAGAAATATGTGTGTTCTATGTCTTTTGTGCCATGAGTGTTTAGACTAAAAGATCTGAGGGAGGGAAGAGGGATTGTCTGTACAGAGATGAAAGCGAGAGGTCGAGTCTCGCAGGCACTTGATGTCTTTCATTACTTTCTAAAATAACTTCTAATGGTACTATGTATAAATAAGGCCCTTGCATTTTCTTTAATTGTTACCACTGTGATATCTAAGTACTTCATTACTGTGAGCGTGAATAAAACTTTTCCTTACTTTTTACCTTGGTTATATGAGGAGAATCAAAGCACTTTTGGATCACAATGGATTTTTCTAGGTTACACGCTGTAGCAAAATAATTCCCTTTCCCTTCCACCCTGAACGCTGTGGTTTTGCAGCTTGACCACCTCCACGGTGCCCTGACAACCTCAGCACAGGAGTGGCGTCATTAGAAGTGGTGGAGGTGGGCCACAGGTTGGATTTTTCCAGGTCAGGTTGTTCCACCGATGGAAAATTAGCCTGAAATTGGAAGAATAATTTTTAATGTTCTCCATTTGTTTGTTAAAAAAATCTTTTGTCTCTTAGTGGCAGATACTCAGAGTCTCCCTGTTTCTTTTCTTTTGTACGTGCACATTAAGTGGAACAAATCAGCCAAGGCTGGGCTGCATCAAAGAGCTGTCTCATTTGCTGTTCTGTAATTCCTCGGTCCTACCCTATATTCAGCGGTGCAGTCCTGACAGGCAATTCCTGGTTATCTTGGGGGAAGGGCAGCAAAATACCATTTCACAACTCTCACAAAAGGCCAGCTCAGCTTTTTGTTGCTGAGCAACATCACGGTTTTACAGCAGATCCAGCTGCTGATGTTGCTAAGCAACATCTTTCCCATCAAGTTGTGCGCTTTTAAATGGTTACATGTTTCCCAATTCTCATTTTAGGATTATGTTTCCCCTCCCAGGTCTTGATATTTGCTCTGTTAGAATTTATGAGAAAACAAGGACTATCATAGGTTGCTCTTGCAGATCTCTGCTATATAGTTCTAATATGCAGAAACTAAGAATGATTTTGCATTAGTTACATCAAGAGAAGAGCAAAATTCTGAAAACACACACACACACCCTTTCTTCTCTCACCTGTGCTTTAGCAGAGCTTTGCATAGCTTTATGTGTCGTATCAATCACATGAAAGTTAGGAACGTAACAACATTTTGTCTTATTTTGGCAGTATTTATACCATAAAGTGAAATGAGCTCTAAGTAAGTTGTCTTATATAAATACTGAAGGCAGCAAGTATTCAATATGTGAGAAGCTAACGTATCTGAGTGGTGTGTGGTTGGTAAATATACCAAATACTGTATATAGTAGGATTAAATCTGATCACTCATGACAAATTGCTTGGATCTTACTGAAATGCCTAACTCTTTAATTCACTAAGTGGCTTACCTTTAAGTCTGAGCTGTGTTTTCCCTTAGTGTGAGTCTTCCAGTCTTCCTGAATTAGGTCCTCTTCTGATCAAGAAAAGGCATTCTCCCTGGATGAGCATGAAGCGTAGATGAGGAACCACAGGGGAATTCCAGCAAGTACCAGTAAAGCAACCTGATGTGAGTACATCTTCTTTCCCACCAGTTCTGTCATAAAATCAAAGAGAATAAATGGAGACATCAGAGGATGAGGAATGCTCTCCCAGTTAGTGGCTTACACGAGCCAAGCTGACTTCATACTGGAACAGAGCAGAAGAGCAGCATCTGCATAGGTGGGAACAGCTCGCAGTGAATGGCTGTTGCTTGGGAATAGTTGGGATAGGACCTGAGCGTGTCCTCATTTAGACAAAAGCGCAGGTCAGAAAACTGACCCAAAGATGTAATATCACTGTCCTAGGTCCAAAGCTCGGGGAGCATGACTGCTGTCTGTCAGCACAGGTCTTGCTCCCCTTGTTTCACGTGACCCATGGTTCTGGCAGCAGTCAGTGAAGTTGTCTGCGAGGTTTTGCAGACTTTACACAAGGTTTGCCAAGCAGCGAGATTCTCCTTCGCGTATGTCTTGATAAAAATATAGAGTTGGGAATCATGTTCAGCTCCCAAAGTTTGTCCCAGGTGATTGCTTTGCAAGGCAGCTTCTTCACCGTCACTTTGTGGAATTTTCTGGCCTTAGCTTTAGAAATGGAATAGCACCAAGTATGAGATCACTTCCACTTTAGGAGGAAATAATGCAGCTAGTACAAGTGAGGATACCAGGCTTGTGTTTTCCTGAGCTCCCACAGGATCCCTGTTCTTAAATTCATGGTAGAGAGCCTAAACAAGAACATTCCATAATTTGTTGTCTAGAAATAAGGAGTTTGTAAAATTCAGTTATTTGTTGTAAATGGCCCTATTTTGTTTCCTAAGGAAGAGCACACTAAAACTTCAATTTGATGAACTTCAGCTTTTCTAGAGTCTGAAGTGGGGTGGGGAGACCAGAGAAAAGGGGGTATGACAGCCACTTTCACATCTTTTCATTTTTGAACTTCACTTTTCCATCTTGAACTCTTGGAGGAAGAGCACAGATTTATTTGACAGATCATGTTGCCCACACGCCACCAAACCCACTCATCTGTATTTTACTTTATAACCTGAAAAAGCTCAGGGAATACAGGTAATTTATTTCTGATCCATGGAATTCTTCTTGGAACAGTAACAGTGGCTTGAGGTGGTATAATAATGCTGGAGGCTTGGATTGCTGGATCACCAACTTCATAAAAAAAGAAAGGTTATAAAGGCTACTCGTGTAGTCCCCGGCTTTGCAACTCTTCATTCTAGCGCTTCACATGCTTGATGTTTTCAAGCCAGATGTTTGCAGACCAAGACTTTGTGGAACAGAGAACAACCCCAAGGAAAGCCAGTAGGCAGCATGAAACCCTGCCTTATGAAATCCTGCCTCTTATTCCTGTCAGATATGACTTTTCCATGCTCGGGTCAGCAGTGCTGCCCAGAAGCAGAGAGTTGACAATTCCATTGCTGTGTGGCACCAAATATCGTCACAGGTGTTTACAGGAACTTGTTAATTGCTTGGAGTTGCCACTAATGATAAATACGCCGTCTACTGGAGCGGTTCCAGAGAAGGGCAACAAAGCTGGTGAGGGGTCTGGAGCACAAATCTTATGAGGAGAGGCTGAGGGAACTGGGGTTATTCAGCCTGAGGAAGAGGAGACTGAGGGGAGACTTTATCTTTCTCTACAACTCCCTGAAAGGAGGCTGCAGAGAGGTGGGGGTTGGTCTNTTGGTTTTTTTTTTTTGTTTTGTTTTGTTTTGTTTTTGTGTTTTTTTTGTGTTTTGTTTTTTTTTTTCCCATTGGTTGGACTAAATGATCTTAAAAGGTCCCTTCCAACCTAGGTGATTCTGTGGTTCTGTGATTTTGTTATCCGCTGTCTTTCTTAGCACCCCTTTGTGGAAGGCATTGGTGGAACGGACGAGGAGCATTAATAATAACAATTAGCTCACCCATAAACCAGTACTTCTTGCAACATCACATTTCAAAGGGTTTTTGTCATGCCTCCTCCCTGCAGGATGATTAAATGGGAAATGATTTCAGCCTAACCTGAACAGGAACATCAACATTTGGTAGCAGGTATTTCTGAGAGCTTCCAAGAGTAATATGAGAAATGAAATACAATGACAGACAAACTTAAACACGTAAACAAACTTGAAAGCAAAATGCTGAACAGATATTCCCCACCCCAATACGAATTTTCCTTTGAAAACACCTGCTGAGCTTCAACCCGGTGCCGATACTCGTTGAACAGTTGTTGTGGTGCCAGAAGCCCTGCCCGCACCATCGGCCAAGAAATGCTGGAAGCGAGATATGTTTTAACCAAAAATCCATTTTCTCTGGGGTTGCTTTTGCGGAAAAAAAACCCATGACTGTTCGATTTGGGCTGTGCAGAGGCCCAGCTGGCTCCCAGGAGCAGGGGGAGGCTCGGGCGGAGGAGGTAGAACTTGTTTTCTTTTTCGCCCTGGGGTGGAGGCACGTTGGTTGTTGGGCAGGTTATGAAGGTGGGTCCCCGAAAGAAAGCTTACATTTCATGTCAGTCTTGAGGAGAAGTAGGAGGAAAATAAGGGGAAAACTTGGGAGGTGAAGATGGAAGGAATGGTTTGAAGACGTGCTCTGAAGGTCTTGGTGAATCCAGAGCTGCCAGATCAACCCTGGACTGTAAGTGTAAAGTTAAACATTTTCTTGTTCTGGAAAACTATTGTTTTTCTGCACTCGTACAAAAATCTCTATAGGCTGATCAGACCAATTTGGTACTCGTGAGCATCTCTTGAGAGGTGTAGCGTTAAATTAATTGTAATAATGACATGTAAATTGTAAGAGATAGTGTAGAAAGATGAGAAAGATTATCTTTCATTTAACCTATGTTTATTTAATGAATGGATTTTTAGCATGATGTTAATGTTTATTTGGAATTCTATACATATGATAAAGCGTGTGTAGTTTGCAACCTAAGTAATGCTTGTGCATTGAGAAAATGTTTCAGAAACAATGCATGTAAAAAGGATTACAATAACATTATAATCTGAAAAATTAGCTTCGCTACTCTGCAGTGTAACTTACGCATTATTGTCACCTCTCGCGTTATTGGGGAATCTAAAATGACTTTACCCCTTATTTATGACATTTAGGCTAATGGTCAAGCTAATGGTAATGTGACAATCGTGTGCCAATTGTGAGATGTCATACTCTAGGGAAAGAAAAGAATAAGCAGACAGCATGATATGCTGTATTAGTGGGGATTACCGACAGCTAGCTTTCACGAAGCACTTTTGCCATGCTTTTGTAATTTTCTACTATGATGCCTGTCCATTTGAATAAAAAACTGTAAATAAAGTATTCAACTGGATATTACAAACTTGGCCCCTATTGGCAGTTGCTTTTCTTAACAGTCAGCATCGTTGACCTGGTGCAGAAGCATTGCACGTGTATGACGCACTGGGGTGAATTGACCCTAAAATAAACAGAGCAACATTATGTCCCACAGTAGCCAATCTATTTAAGACCTTGATAAGCAACATTTGCATTTTCAACTACTGATACATAAGACCCCACCCCAATTAACCAAACAACTCCATGGGGACTGCATGGAGAGTTTCATTCACTCCCCAGCTTACATTCTCACTGAAAGTGCTCTTGAAAGGACAGTTTTGAGAGCTTTAAATTTTGTGGTGTTTTCACATGATGTCTGTGGGAACAGAAAAAGAGCTGACAAGAGAAAAGCTCTTTAGGTCAGTAGCACAGAAATACCAGTATATTCACTCCTGTGGAAAGGTGCTGGCTGTTGAGGGAAGCATGTTGCTATAGCAAAGTTATTATTTCTCTCCTGTGCATTGAAACCTTAGTTAGCTGCTCTAATGGTGTCAGAATGGGGTTTATATCAATACATATTTAAAATATTATAATCCTAACCTGTTTTCTTGGCACATTTCACGGAGCTGCACCTGAAAAGATTTGGTTGTGCGCCGTACTTCATGGTGGAGCACTTCATACTCAGGGAATGGTGATTTAAAAAATATTACATGCAGTCTTTAATTCAGTTCAGTGCTATTTTAAAATGGGATAGGATTTGGCAGTAATCTCGGCAGATAAAACCTAGTGTTGCTAATTAATCACTAGAAATGAAGTCCTGGCCCCAGTGTTTTCAACAGGAGCAAGTTCAAGCACCGATATATCCCCTGAAGACACTCAAGTTTAAACACAGCAGAGCTGAAAAGCGTGATACGGAACTTCTCTCTCCCTCCAAGCCTCCTGTGAAGAAAAATAATCTTTCCAGTTTAAAAAAAGTGTACTGCAGTAATAAGTAATAACATTCCTTAAAAGCTTCTCTGGTTTCTTTGGCTAATAAACTACAATCTTTCTTTTACAGCTTGACTTTAATGGAGTTTTTCTTGAGCAATCTCACATTCTGCGGGGAAAAAAAATAAAAATGAGGAGAGCATGTAATTTTCACCTGTCCAGTAATACAATAAATACAGGGAATTTAAAGTCCTAAGCTCCTAAAATAAAACGCCTAGAACAAGACATAAATATCTATCAGTCCATCTCTGTTGTGTACATTTACTATTGAGCGCTCTTTTCATAAATGCAGAGAACTGAACGATGCCTGGGGAGACGCTAAATCCAGAGCTGCTGGTTCTAAAGCTGTGAGGATTTTTTTAAATTTTTTTTTCCAAATTAAATAATTAGACATGAACTAGTATAAAACCAATAGTAATTAAGGCGGACAGACCTGTTAAGTGTAAAGAAGATGTGTTTTGATCATAAAATTGGAAGCAGAATAATGCTGAAGAAAAGCAGGGTATGGCTCCAGGGATAAGGATAAAAAAAAATTCCACTTTTTCTTAAAACTAATAGCAAAGATGGAAAATGGTTTCTGTTACAGTAACAGTCAGGTTTAACGTTGTGGGTCTAACCCTGTGAGCGTGGAGCTCAGTCCAGGGTCTCCAAGACATACATGTGGTTTGAATACAGTTAAAACAACACGTTTTTCCAACGGGCTGTGCATCCAGAGTAACTTTGGCAAGGAAAATGCCTTCCTGCTCAAATGACATGGGATAATCCAGAAACAGAGCAACAAAGCTGAGTTTCAAGGAACGTCTCTCAGCAGAAGTGGAGCCAGTGAAGGGAAGAAAGCAGAGAGACGTTATGAAATAAAAACATCAGTTCTTTTCCCCTGATTTATGACTTAAAACCATTGTCAGACTGACTGTCAGGAGGGGCAGCCGATAGGGTGACTGAGATGACACTCCTCCAAAATTTCAATTTTTAATGTGTTTTGTTTTGATGGAAGACTTAGAGCTTTTTTCTTTTCTTCCAGTGATCTCTCTGTAATTGCTGTGTGATCCTGGACGTCAGCATCGAAATGGGCAATGAGAACAGTAGTGCAGACGGGCAGGTGAGTGTGACGGTGTGGTTGTGTTTCCCTTCCCTAGGAGCCTAGAGCAAACCTTACGGAAATTCTTCTCACGGGCTGCTCACCCCACATCCACCTTCTGCTCCCAGTTACGCTCCTATTTAACTGTCATTAATGGTAATTGAAGAGAAGTTTTTGTTTGTTTGTTTGTTTTTTGGCAATGACACTGCCCTGTAGCATCAGGGCGCTGTGTGGGCGGTTGCTCGGGAGCTGCGGAGGATCCCCCCCGGGGTGAGCAGGGCTGGCAGGAGACCAACATCCCATGGTGTGATGGCCCTGGGGGAAGTGAAAGGGGGTCCTGGACCACAGAAGAGGCCCTGGGAGCCAGGCAATGCCTACAATACTGTCAGAGCCCAGACACACAGTAGCTTCTCCCTCTTCAGAAATGCCCTTGCAGCCTGTGTGTGCTGATTTGGGAACTTATAGCCATTTCAGAAGGATGCTTTGTTAATGCATGTTGCTGTTCGGTGATTTATGTTTAACTTCTTGAAATGAAGGGAACCCATATGCTATGGCTACTTGTGTACGGTTATATTAGGAGTTGTTATGTTGATGTAAGTTTGAATAAAAGTTTTAATTTTTAATTTCAACGGTTAAAATACCAGGACATGTTTCATCCTCTCTTCTTCCATGTGTTACAGTGGATGATAAAATGCACTAGGGTTCATTTTGCTTCCACCTCAGATGGCATTGGGTATTTTGCTTAATAACACCCAATACAGACCTGCTCTACCTTCTCACTGTGAAGTGGACCCTCTCCAGGGAATCAGTATTCTGAGCTAGTCAGATCTTTTAATATATAAATTTTACAAAAAAAATCTTCAATAATTCTTGGTTGTTCTGGACAACTTGTATCCTTAGACCATGATTTGGTCCCAACTCTCTTCAGGGACTGAGAAGAGGGGAATGTGTTAATTCTTAGAACTAAGGAATGAGAATTTCTTGTCCAATATGTAAAGCTTTCACTTTGGAAGTTTTTGAAAGTCAGTTCAAATTTCACATTTTTTCAGGAGTCCTCCTGAGGCTGAGAAGACTTTCCTTAAAAGTTACTGAATTTATTAAGAAATGTAATAAAAAACCATTTCTAATAAGGAATGTAAACTTCTGGTGTCCTTTTCAGATTGTAAAAAAAACCAAACCAAAACGAAACATCCCTCTGAACCCCCCCAGAAAACCCCAAAGCAAGGCAAATTAAGTGCTATAAAATCAAATTACTTTAAATGTCACTACTAACACAGAACTAACAAGAAGTAGTAATAAAATTTTAAAAGCCACAATCTGTTGAGTAGTTAATGAATAGTGAAAATTCATGCAGCCACTGAAGCATTTAAATATATTCATTTTTAGTCCAAAGTTCCCAATACAAATAAAGTCATCCTTATCCCACCAAGCCAAGGGAAGCAGCAGGTAGTGGGTGATGAAACTCATTTGCATGGTTTGCATTTCAAAATGTTAGCATCAGGCTCGGCTGCTCTTTTTGTTACACATCTGCTTCTGGCTTTTGCTTTTTTTTTTTGACACTGGCTGCAAATTCACAAGTTTTACATTTAAGTTTTCAGCAAGTTGTAAAAAAAAATAATAAAAAAATCTGGTTTCTTTTAACTTTTTCCTTTGGTAGTATTCTATACTTTAGAGAAACAGCCTGTGTTTGACCCTCTTTGCATCCTGCCTATTCTTCCAACTCTAACACGATTAAAATAGCTCAGTGGGTGTTGTTCTAATGCTTAGTACCAATTGACACGAGTTGTTTTTGTTTATGCATTTATCAGAGAGCACCCTTGCCCAGCTCTGGCTCTCAGCTGAGTCATCTGGAAGCCGTATTCGTGGTTTGCATTAGAGGCAGGAGAACCCATGCTAAATTTAGAACTCATTTAATAAGAGGGAAAATCTATGGAGTAAACGTGCTACTGTGCACTTAGAGAAAAAGGAAATACCCAATATGTCTTGTAATGACCAGCCTCTGAGGAACATACAATCTAAATTTAGTAGAAATAAGTGAAGATAATAAATGAATAAAATGAGGCTGGAGCCAGCAGTGTATTTCATAAAGTGATTTTCTAGGAACTAATCACATTCTGCTTTGCTGTAACAACAAAAGTCCGAACTGCTGAGAGATTTTAGGTTTGTGCCCTGCTCTATTAGAAGGGCAAAGCTGGCTTCCAGATGGCAGCCTCTGTCAGTGGCCCAGCTTGTTGGGCTTATGCTGAATTAAATATAAGCTATTTTAAGATGTGTTTTCCTTGAAAAACAAAACTCCACATGAGGAGAAATGTGTTTAAAGCAAACAAGACATAATCTAGAAGAGCAGGTATTCTGACCTGGTTTGACCTTTCAGCAGACTTCAGGAGGAAAATACAAGGGAAATAAAGGAAGTATTCTTTAATGGGAAGTTATGAAAAGTACTGCAGTTTATGGAAATCCAGAAGGTCTTGGCCATTGTGCTGCGCATTAGACACATCTTTCTTCATCCATCCAAATGCACTGGGAAGTATAGAGGAATGGCAAGGTCAGCCCTTAGCCCTAATTTTTCTGGGCAGCCAAGTGTTTAATAAACATCTACATGGCCATAATAAAAAAAAAAAATAAATCATAAAATGGTTTGGGTTAGAAGGGACCTTAAAGATCATCCAGTTCCAACCCCCTGCCCCGGGCAGGGACACCTCCCACCACACCAGGTTGCTCCAAGCCCCATCCAGCCTGGCCTTGAACCCCTCCAGGGATGGGGCAGCCACAGCTTCTCTGGGCAACCTGGGCCGGGGTCTCACCACCCTGAAAGTTAAGAATTTCTTCCTACTATCCAATGTAAATCTCCCCTCTTCCAGTTTGAAAGTGTTCCCCCCTTCCACTCCCTGATCAAGAGTCCCTTATTTTAAAGGGGTGGGTGGAGGAAGTTGAAAACTTCATAGTTCTCTATGGTAGGAAACATGAGCACATAATTTTCTAAAGCTTGAAGGGGCTGGATTTTCTAATATGTAAAGATTTTCACGCCGGGTTTTAATTCTTGCCACTCTCTGAAGTTCTGAGGAGGAGAGCTGTCTTCTTTCACAGCCTTTCTTATGATTACAGAAAAGTCAAAAGTTACCAAGTGACTGCAAAGCTCTTTGAAGGTGAAAACTGCTGCTGAATTGAAATTCTAGCAGTGTGGATTTTGCCCCACAGTCGAAGAGGGGATTTCAAAGTCAGTTACCACATAAGTTATTTCTATATATTTTGCTTTATCCTTTCTTCTTTGTTTTCTGAATCAGTAGGCAAACAAAGCTGGTTATTCCACATCTATGTTATTGTCTGTTTCTCTTTAAATATAAATCTAAGGTGTGATTTTCTTTTTTGTTCTTGTTTGTTTTCTGCTGTGAAGATGGGCAACACAAGCCTATGTGCCAGAGGGGCCGTAGCTTCTGTAAGAGCCTGTTTGTCTGAAGGGCCGTGCTGTGTATTTCTCCACGTGATTGTTGCGAAGGGATCTGCCTGCTGCACATCCTGCAGTTACTATTTTGCACTATCATTTTTCTCCCGTTCAGCTCCCAGTCTTACGGGGATTGGCAGAGAATGCACTGGGCACACGGGCAGCTTCCCAGCCTTCGGTCTGTGCTCTCACAGCTGAGAGCTGGGCAGATTCCTCTGAGCTCTGGCGCTCATAGTGTGTGTTTACATACTTTCTGAACAGTGCAACAACATAGAATCACAGAATCATAGAATCATAGAATCCTCCAGGCCAGAAGGGACCTCCAAAGGTCATCTAGTCCGACCTCCGGACTAGGTGACATCTGTCATCTAGACATCTGTCATCTAGACAGACTAGACATCTGTCTACATTCCATTGTTTATATGCAGCTGGGAACAAAAATACCTTCCCAATTTTCTGCGTAAGAATTTTGCCCTCAGCGTTTCAGTGAGGTACAGTGTTACCCTGCCTGGCTGTTTGTTGTGTCCATGTGATTTGCCTTTTTTTTTTTTCCCCTTCCATTCCACCCACTGCTGTCCCGCATCCTTCCCGTCAACGTTTGCCCACAACGGGGTGTCGCTGGCTCGTGGCTACAGGCCAGCGTGGCCACTGCTGGTGCTTACATCATACCACCAGTCGCCACCCTCGTTAATGCTCCCTTCCAGTGGTAATTGCTACTGGTCCAATATTCTCTGGTGAGGAATGCCAAGCGTTTGTTTGAGTTTACACAAAAAGAGCATTGTCTGTTTGCAGGGAATTATACATCCATTTATGCAAATGCAGCAAATTCTGGGACACTTCTCACTGGAAAGAATAATTACTATATTTGTTCTCATTTTCTCTGTGAATGAGAGAAGAGGGATGAAAGAAGAGTAAGAATTCAAAGTTGTGACGGGGTTTTTAATTTGAAAGCACAGTAAAAAGGAAGCTGGAAGACTACTCCTCTTCTGAATTAATGGTTAAAGCTTTCTTCACATCAGTAAAGTCATCACCATGGGAAATAAACATTTATGAATACAGATAAAAAGGAAAAATATTTTATATTTATAAAGAACCTCTATAATTATTTACTACATTTTGCCATTTAGAAATAGTGAGAAAATGTTGTACCTATGTTTTCCACAGCTATGGGTAGTTAGAAATTGCTAGGCAGCTAACACTGTCAGCTGGGGAGCACCGCAGAGTTCAGAACTCAGCTTGGGGATGATTTTCCCAACAGCACTTCAGATGACGCTGACAGCATCTTCTTGAGAAGATTCCATTGTTAGGCTGCTAAGAACCGATCATCAGAAAGATGTTTTAGCTAAAATTATTTTAACTGGTAGCTGCAGGTTATATGTTGCAGATTTTTTTCACTAAGCTCATCAACTTTATGCTCTCTCTCTCCTGCTGTATCTCATACACCTGCCATCCTTAAGAAAACAATCAGGTACCCATCAGGCCTTCATCCTTCTGTCAGGAAAGGGACAAAGGAAAACACGAAGCCGCAGCAAGACTAGCAGAGTGACAAGGATAAGGATGAATTTTCCTTTGCCTGCTGAACATAGACCACATAAAGAGATGGAAAGAGCAGGTTACCAAGAGCCTGAAATCATTTCTATACATCGCTTAGCCCAGCGCAGACTCATGCTATGTACGCTCAGGCTAAAGCTTAAATGCAGCAGCGAGTTACTGAGAAGACACTTCTGTTGACATTACAGGGATCTGAAGATGAACACTGTAGTGCCCTCAGTGGATCAGAGGGGTCAGAAACATGAGCAATGAAGACGGAACGTTTGAATTGCTCTTGCTGGAGCCCAGAGGAAGTTGTGTACTCTGTGGAGAATACTAAGCCAAGGATGAGATGGTGACTGTGTATGAATATATGCATACACATACACACACACACCCCGGTGTTTATTTTTACAGTTGCAGCCAGAGACATTTCAAGAGAGAACTTGAGCACCGCGGGGCCCAACTTTGCTCCTTGTCCCAGCATCACGCCTGCCCACATCCATTGAGGAGGTGATGGTTGGGAGAGAACAACCAATGCTTCTAGCAGGCAGATTTAAAAAACAAACAAAACCAAAAACCAGCAACAACAACAAGAAAACAAAAAACCCAAACCAAACAACCCCCCCCCCAAAAAAGAACTAAAAAAAAAAAAATANAATGTCTCTGAAAAAAAAAAAAATAAAATTAAAAAAATCCCACCAACTTGTAATGGAAAAAGTGGAGAAAAAAATAAAAGGCTAAGTTCTGGTTTATCAATTGAGACGTGTAAAGGCTTGTTCCAGCTCCCCCCCTTCCCCTCTCCCAAAAACCAGGGGGAGTTAGTGGGAATGGAAACTTAATGTAGCTCTTCAAAGATGACTTTGAGCGAGTCAGAGCTCTGGCATGTTCAGCCAGGGCTATAAAAGGATGTGTGTATAATGGAGGAATGTTGCAGGGGGCAAGATGTAAAAGGAAGCAAGAAAGGGGAATCAGGGGAAGTTCACTTATTCGGAGGGTTTGGGGTGTGAATTCTAGGTGTTGAAACCAGTCCTGCTTTGTGAGCAGGAGGCTGGTGGCTCCTGGGGAAACAGGAGGCCACGGGGCTGTGCTGAGCCCAGGGCTGGTGCTACGGCTCTGACACGGGAGGGGAGACTGTGATTTGGGAGCTGAGCTGTGAACGGGCTCCCATCCCATCTAGCATTAAAGGAATTTCTCTCTGGTATGATAACTTTAGCCAGAGTACAGCAGAGCACATAATCCTTTTGGCTACAGGGTTAATGGAATTCTCTTTCTTTTTGTTTTTTTTTTAAACTTTTAAGCTCCTGCTCAGGAAAATAAAGTGATCCTGTAGATTTACTTTGTGTTCTTGCAGAATCCTATGCTTCTGGAAAGGTTTGGTGTAAATTACGTTGCATATTTGAGAAGAATCAGTTCTGTTCATTTAAATAGTCTGCTGGGTTTGTTCATTTAAATAGTCTGCTGGTTTAAAAGAAAAAAACCTATGGGCTGTTTGGTTTTCTTTGTATTGTTTGTACCCTCTCTGTGACAAACTTGTTCTTGGCTTTTTTAATCATTGCAGACTTAAGGACCTCTGCGTTCTGATTTTTCATATAATTATTCCTCAAAGTTTTTCAATTAAGTAACTTTTTGTAATTCCGGAGTCCTCTTCATAAAAGAACGTGCTGCGTTTGAAACAGACGTTGGGCAAATTTGGCTGGAAGCTTCTGTAGTAAATCACTTCAGAGGCTGTGTGTGTTGAAACCTCGAAAGTAATTTATTTAACAGCAGCTTTCTGATGATACTTTTGCACAAAACATGGGCTTTCTAATTGTTTTCACAGATGCTCATTAAAAATGAAAAAGCATGCTCTGCAAAGCTCGTTCAGCACCTGATTTGCATAACTAGCTTAAATTTGAAAAACTTGATAGAAAAATTGAATTACGTTTTTCTGCCGGCTGGCATAGACTCACAGAGCGTGTTCTCTTCTGATGATTAAATTCATCCATTAAACATAGGAGACCAATATGTAAAGTTTTCCCATATCTTGGAATATTAGTAATTCCTTTTACATTTGAATAACTACATTAAGATTTATTTTCCGTTATTGTTAAAATCCTCCTTTGAGGTTTTTTTTTTAAATAAACTTTCCTGGCCATGTGTGCTCTTGCCATACTTTGCTTTTTGATCACGCAAACCCCTGACAGTCTGGAAAGAGGAAAAGAAGAGGCTCAACAATTCAAACTCCTCTCTGCTCTGACAGGAGCTATATTACAAAGATTGTTTTAATGTATGTTGTATTTGGTCATGTCTGGAACTGGAAGAACAGGAGTCAAGATTTTTCTGTGGCCAATGCTGGTTGCTTAGGGATAGCTGGGAGATGAACTACAACGTCTTAAACATTAGATCCCTGAAAGCCCAGAATTATTTAAAAACAAAACAAGACAAGTAAAAAACAAACAAACAAAACACCCACTCACCAGTCGTTGTCATCCCCCCCAAACAACTCATGGAAAATGTTAAAGGTAGTCTTCAAAACAGTGCATGTAACTGATGTGTTTTGGTGTCATCTGTGCCTTCTCCATCTGCCTCTCCCAGGTGGTTTTATTCAGATCTTAAGAGGTGGTGTAACAGCTGATCCGGGACACGGGCCCTTCCCTGTGTCTCATGCAGAAGCCTCCCAGTTGGGATGAGAGGAGACGTTCAGGTATTGCAGACCCGTAACTCTCTCTGTGCTCTGCTTGGCTTGTGAATTATGGAGATGGATAGTAAGAATAAAATCCAGCAAACTTCCACCGAAATGATTCTGGCCCCAAAGTGCTGTGTGACATATTGGACTGGGGGCATCAGCGACAAATTAGCTTGATGCCGCGTTCCTGTTTCAAACTGTCCTGAAATAATTATACCACTGCCTTGGACCCGGCAGGTGTAACCCCCGAGTTGGGTCTCCTCGTTCTTGTGAGAGCCATTTGAGCTTTGGTAGCCACAGGCTGTGGGATTTGTTGCGTGACAGGCTGATGAGTAGTGTTTCTTTGTCAGATTACAGCTCTGTGACTGAGCCCATATTGCTGATTAACGACCTGTTACGGTGTGGCTTGTGGGATTCAGGGCTCTGGATCCAAAAGATCATAGAATCATAGAATGGTTTCTATGATTGTAGAATCATAGAAGGATACTGGTTCTCTGCACAGAGGGGAGTTTTACTTTAGAAACTCGTGTGCAGGAGGCATCTCTGTTAGGCTGTGGCTCCAGAAGTGGGATGCCTGCAGGTCAGTAGGACAGAAGATCGTAGCCTAAAGGAGCCCTTTGAGTGAAGTGGCTGATCTTGTGAAAGACAAATTAAGTGGAAGCGATGTGCGGGTTCTGAGAGGGCAATAGGTTAATGACAATTCTTTGCTGTGTTCCTTTCTGCCATGGAAGATGAGACAGGCTTTAGAAGAAGGAGACAAAACATGCAGCTCTCCATCTTCTGAAGAGAGCTGTGAGGAAAACTTGGGTTGGTGGTAGTAGAAAGGAGAAAAAAAAAAAAATTAGTTCTCACAGCTCTTGCCAAATGCTGGAGGCATCTGGACAAATCTGTAAATTGGCCTAATTTCTTGGGGTTCTTCTTGTGGTTTTCCCTCGCCTTCCTGCCCTACTGGGAAAGGAAAGGAGATCATGTTTTGTCTTCAAGTGGCCTGAAAATGACTCTATTTTGCTGTCACTACAATCACCTCCCAGACTGACCCAGCTGTAGCTCGTGCAATAAGAGGTGACACATTGCCTAAGGAAGAGTGTGGCACTGTGGCTGCCTCACGTGGCTTCTTGTGGCTTTACCAACCTCCTGCCTTGCTCTTGTCTTCCTTCTCTTGTGGGTCAAGGCCAGTGGAAGGTCTGAAAACTGACTGTCCTTGGGGTTGGGGACACCTCATCCCATTTGTTAGGTTAATGGTTGGACTAGATGATCTGAAAGGTCCCATGCAACCTAAGCAATTCAGTGATTCTGTGATTCTATGCTTCTAGTTCTCCTGCCAAGATATAAATACCCCCACCTTGGTCTGGTACATTTTCTAAGTGCTAACTGGCAAGTGGGTGGGCTCTGGGTTATACTGGTGGTCTGTGAGAGGCAAATGGGCCATGGACAGGCTCCAGCATGGTGACATATGGCCCCAGAAGTCACAGTTTTGCTTGGTTGGGTTTTTTTCCCTGATAATTAATTTAATAGAGCATTTTTTTCATAGTTCTTTCTCTCTGTACAGAGGTATGCACACTGAAATGAGTTCTCCCTGCAAACTTTCTCATGCAAACAAAAGGAAAACATAGCACCAACAGCAAAACAGAGCCCTGCAAGCTAACTAAGCTCTATTTTTTTATTTTTTTTCTGGCTGGGAGAGACAAATTTCCTTGTATAAATCTTGACATTCTGATTTTT
>VZRU01003885.1:133191-156719 GCA_013398155.1 Pedionomus torquatus | reverse complement strand
ATTTTGTTTTTTTTTTTTTTTTTTCTGTATACTCTGGTTTTGAGGCCAACATATATGCTTAGATAAATATTCCAAATGCCAGATGTCAGCACATGCTGGGTAAGTGCTTAATAATCATGAAACCGAGAGCCCTTGGTCTATCCCAGCGGAAAGTGATGTGATAAAGGAGACTTTTGCAACCAAAGCAGTAGTGAAGACGTTCCTCCAGGGACAGGCAGAGGATATGAGAATTAATCAAATTTGCCTTAAGTCTAAAGGAGGTCTTTCTACATTTTCAGTACACCCTGACCTTTTCAGTTGCTCGTTCCACGGGCTTTTCTTGTCCACTGGGTGTCTCTCATCCCTGATTCTGATCGCAAGCAGCCGGTGGTGGTGTGAGAGCACACCGTGTTCACACAGAGGAGTGTGATTGTGGAAACAGTACCTTCCTGCAATTTAGCAACTACTTATAGAAGAAAATAAAGCTAAAATCTGAGAGTGAAAAACCCCGAGAGATTAGCTGGAATTGTGGACTGTGCTTTTCATCTGTGACATTATTCTGAAGCTGTTCTCCCATCGTCAGTACATACCCTCTTGTGTCTTAACACTGTGTGCCTTAGGCTTTTTACTTACAGTTAAGAATTAAAACATCAGTGGCTGTATTTTGAGGGTGATCTGATGAAGTAGTTTTCCTTCTCTTTCACTGTTGCTTGATGTGCCAGAGGAGTTGAAATGAAACTTCTTCATTCAGTCGTCATTTTCCCTTTACACTTATTTGTTTTTCTCCAGTTCTTCTGTTGTACTTGAAGAACATCATCAACTACTGTTCAAAGCAGCTCTTATCTGCTCTTCTGCCAAAAAAAATTCAGCAGGAAGGTGCTGCTACCTGTTGCAGGCAACCCCCCAGGGGTGCTGTAGAACCCCAAGGATCTGCAGGCACACCGTGGGTCACAGCCCTGGCACTTGCTCTTTTCTCTTCCTCCCCGGAGCAAAAAACAATAGTTTGCAATAGAAACAAAACAAAATAACCCAAAACAAACCCCAAAACCAACCCACTCATGTAAAGGCATGTCTCCATGGATGAAGATCCCAGGTAAATATTTACATCTGGGAAGAGGTGGTGCATCATTATCACATTTGTGTAGCAGCATCTCTGTGGCTATTCCTGGGAAACTGCAGCATTCCCTGTAGCTGTTAGCGTAGAAAGGCAGCGGTGAGGAATCAGGCCTTTCGTTTCAGTTCGAAGGCACTCTGAGCTTTGCTGAAGAGGGAGGGAAAGAATCTGGGCTTGGATACAAGTGCTGGGTCTTGATTGACATTGGCTTTATCTCTCGGTTGACCCCAAAGATACTGCTGATATTATGAATGTCAAAGTTTGTAGCCTGTTTCCATCCTTTCTCATTTTAAACTTGCCTAGCAAGGAAGTATTTGCCAGTCTTGGAAAATGAGAAGACGATACCCTCCTTGGGTCAGTAAAGGCCCTGGCTGCTTTAAAACAATTGTTGCATTCTTCTCTCCCTCTTCTTTTCCTAGTATTTATTTTCGGCTCAACCACTTCCTTCTGTTTTTTCTGTTGTTGAAAAAAAAAAAAAGAAACTTGGTTTTGGAACCTGCAAGTTCCACTGAAGTAGTGAAAGCTACCACAGAAGTTATCTGTCAGCGGGCAGAACAAAACTCCTGAAGCTTACATATTCTCCAAAACAGCAGTAACTATTTAAATTGTTCTTTTTTCATTCCAGAGCACTCCACAAGATTCTGAATTAGGCCAACCTCCTGGTAACGGGCACGAGTTAAAAAGGAGCCCTCAGGAAAACAATGTAGAAAGGTCTGGAGGTCAGGACATCTCTGATCTTCTTCCTGCTGCTGTGCAACCACCTGGGAGCGTGTCCCCATCAATTCCAGGACCTACAAGGTAAGAAATGAAGTCTCTTCCTGTGGATATAATTGGAGCCCTGCCGCTGTTGATAGATGGGTTCAGTTCTTCTGTTTTTCAAAATCTGTCTTGTGTGATTTTCCAAATCTATCATCCTGATGGATGATGATGGCTCAGTCTTCAAAATAACCCCACAGAACGTGACTACTTACTGTTTACCAAACCGCCTTTCTCGCCTTACTGCATAACTATAAACAAGAGTCCGGCTGTTGCAGTAACCCTCGACCTAAACTTCCCATGCTTTTTCTCTTACTAACAAACTCTCGTCCGAGACAGAGAAACGTTGAGGAGTCTTTTGTAGCGATACAGGATTGTGGAGTCAGACAGAATTGTAAACAACTGTGGAATACCGTGCTCAGTCCTGTATAACAATCCTGCTAAGTAGTGCCAACCCAGCTAATTGCACTTTTCTAAATGTCTTAAATCTCACCTGCTATTAAATAAATAGGACTGCTTTCAGAGTTCAGGTATTCTTCAGTGCTATTAAGGATGGCAGAAGGGAATGCAATCTGGATTTTATTAAATCTCTCAAAGGGAATATTTTGTCTGAAGCATTAATGCTTTTTTACTTGAATTTGGCTACTAGAGTTTTCATCTGCTTCAGTAAAGGAGTTATCTAATACCAGCAGGATTTTAACATAGGGCTCAATACTTTCCAGATCATCAACTTTACCTGGGATAGAATCATAAATACAACTTAGAAGGAGTAGCAGTAACTTGATAATCAATGTGGAGGATTTTTAGGCTGTGGGCACTTTTTTACGTGTTTTTACTGTGCTTGATTAAATGTGTGTGCAGTCACAGCTAGGAAAGAAGAGGGATGGAAATTGAGGGGGAGGGAGGTTGGTGGTATGAAGAGGAAAGCGTCAGCTTCAAGTTTCTCTAGTCGGAGATCGTAGACAGGTCCGTGTCATTGCAGGTACTGCAAGGACACGATGAACTTCTCTGAGCCGTCTCACTTGAATATTTGACCCAGGACTTGTAGAATTTCTCATCAGTCTCATGTCTTCCTGTGGGTGGACATTTGTATATTCATTCTGTGGGCAAGGTTGGGCACTCCTGCCATCGAAAATGGTCTCTGCAGGAAACAAAGCTACAAGGTCTTGCCTGAAGACCTCCCCGTGGCTTTTAACACAAGAAGGAATGACCCGTCTTACTGGTGGATTCTCCTTTGAGAAGGCAGAAATCTACTAAACATGTTACAAAACTGATAAGCAATTGACATTTTTTCATTTGTTCGATGACTTTGGTGTCACAGAGTATAACCCTCAGGTTATTGTCTCCATGCTATTCTACTTCCAAACCTGCCGTTCTTTGTCACGGTGCTTTAGCACACTGCAGGACTCAGAACAGCAGCTTTTAAATAGACTGATTTCTTAATCTCCAAGTAAAAAGTATCTCTCTTCTTCCTCCAGTAGCAATGGTAGAGATAAGTGGTTAATAGAGCCTGATCTGAAGCCAGAACTCCTCTGACAAGGAAGTCAGCCAGATAATTTTCTCTCCGTGGGTCTGGATTTTAGTGGAGGCACAATTCCAGGCTGCAGCTATAAGCAGGTACAGGAGCATTAAGCATGAATGGAAAAATAACAGACACTGGAGCTGAGCTGCGTGATGGTTTACACGAGCATCAGCAATTCTGGCACGTGGCCTCTTGGAAGGCAGCATTTACCGATGGAGTGAGCAGTTAGACTCCAATGTGGCTTGAAACAATGGAATGAGTACAGCTAATTAGCGCAAGGCTGCGCTGTCACCCACCCAGCACACTCAGCTGTCCAAACTGGGGTTAGAATGGGCCAGCAGTAGTAATGGAGACAGTGGGGTGGGGTTATCTTGGGTTTTCCATATTTGTGGTTTGGCTGCAGCAAGTGCAGTCTTGATTGCTTATTTTAGTTTTTTTTTAATATTAGCATGGGCATTATGAGTTGGGGTTGTTGAGCCTGGAGAAGAGAAGGCTCCAGGGAGACCTTAGAGCCCCTTCCAGCACCTAAAGGGGCTACAGGAGAGATGGGGAGGGACTCTTGATCAAGGAGTGGAGCAATAGGATGAGGGGGAACAGTTTTAAACTGTTTAGGGGAGAGGGAGGTTTAGATTAGATATTGGGAAGAAATTCTTTGCTGTGAGGGTGGTGAGACCCTGGCCCAGGTTGCCCAGAGAAGCTGTGGCTGCCCCATCCCTGGAGGGGTTCAAGGCCAGGCTGGATGGGGCTTGGAGCAACCTGGTGTGGTGGGAGGTGTCCCTGCCCAGGGCAGGGGGTTGGAACTCAGTGATATTTAAGGTCCCTTCCAACCCGAACCATTCCATGATTCTTTGCTTATATACTGTTCTGTGACCAATTTGAGTTCTTTAGAATGCATTGCTCAAAAAATGGCATGGATGCAGAGTCTTCTAGGGCTTCCTTCTCAAAGTGTGAATACTGAGAACACTTTGACTTCTATTCTAGGCTAAAGCAAGTTTCCACTTCAGCGTGCAAAATTCTGACTCTTGTATGATGAGTGTTATCTGGAGGAGTCAGCTCCAAGGGATTCACAAGATTCTTGTTTCAGGAAACATATTAGATGGGCAGGAGCTCAGGCAGTTGCATTCTGTTTAGCCTGACTGCTGAAATTGCCGACGCATGCCTGGTTTGGGTGGCTTCTAAGTTATATCCTGCCAAAATAGAAACAGAGACAATAAACGGAAAATCTTTGAAGTTGCAGATTCCAGGCTGTTTATTTTTAACTCACTCCCGTGTGCTGCTTTGGATGCGTCTTTTCCACCCGAAGTGAACTCTTACAGTCTTAAGAGCGTGTGACCTGCCATCTTCAGCTGGAGTTATCTCTGTGTGGAAAATTACATTTGCTTTTTTCCAGTCTTCTGGGTGGCTTCTCCCATTCTCCACAAATCCTCCAAAATGGTTTCAGTCCTTTTTAAATTCTTATATTTTGGAATTTAAAACATTTGTGACTTGTGTTTTAAAATACTCACCTTCGATACCTGTTTCTCACCAGTTCTATATTCTGAAAAGTAACACTGTGGGCAACTGATCTGTGAATTAATCTGTGTGAAATAAAAATGCTGAAGAACTAGACGAGTTAGCAAGCCTGAGGCTTTTCACTGGGGCTTGCAGAGATGTTCCCGTGCCTTTTGCCTGGTGCATACACAGTGGGAAACACCTGGGGAATCCTGAGCTGGACGACTGGACACCAGAGAGGCATTTTTTCCAGTGTTAGCAAGAAAAGGTACCCAGCCAGAAGCAGTTCAGGGAAATAAATGTTCTTTGTGGATGACCTATGCCGCTCTCCGGGCTGGAGAGCTGCGCACAGACCCCTTGGGACCCACAGAGCCACTGCAGAGTGACAAGGCTGAAGCCACCACGCATCCTGTGGGACAACCCCTGCGGTGCCACGCTTCCTGCTGCCCCTCCAGATATCTCGGACGAAGACCAGGAGCCAGTTGCGGGACTGAAACTGAAAATCTGGCCGCGTTTTGTTGCTGCAGCAGTACTTTTTTAATGTTAGACTAATGCAGTTGGGTCATACTTAAAATATTGCCGGCCCCGTGTTTTATTCTGTATGGAACAAGGAGGTGAAAAGTGACTGGGAGTGGGGGAGAGAAGGGAAGGACAGTTCCCAGGAGGATCATATAGATCATTATTCCTGCTTCACTTTTTCCTGAAAGCTCAGCCGTACCGGGAGGGCGGGGGAAGCTGGCTGCTGTTCGCAGCCCGTTAGTGATGATGGATTTCTCATGTGCTTGTTTACGCTGAAAAGTTCAAATAGTGACTTGCTCTGCCTCTAAAACTCTGACTTCTCTCTTTTTTTTTTCTCTTTTTATTTTTTTTAAAGGGAATGTGGAATTTATTTCCATGTTCCTAATTAACTTTCAGTACCTCTTAGGGATAGATTAAAGTGCAGGATTTTTTAAGTTACCCCATGTCCTCCAGTACAGCGTGTCCAAACGTGTGATCTCAAACTGTAGATGCTGATCTCTGGTGCGTTGGGGAAAACAGAACAGAAACATTTGAGAAGCAGCTCTACGTGTGCCACGGCTGCCGAGCTGGCTGTGCATCTGGCCCCTTCAGTGCTTTCTAAATTCATCCTCAGATTTCAGGCTCCTCCTGGGAATAAAAGCACCCATGCTCGGAGTTACGTCGCCGTCTGTGACCTCTGGGTTTCACGGGCTTCAGCGCTTGGTGTTTTTCCCTCACAAGTGTGACTGGGTGGGAAAAGCAGCCCATCCTTTCAACAACTGCTCCATGTTTTAGAAGGAAAGCAGAGGAATAAGAAAAGGAAATTTAAAATTATATATTATTTTCTGTTACTGTTATTACCGAATAAGCTTAACATCCTTGGGCGTCTCTCGCCAGGTGGCTTTTGTCTGGTTGCTGCTGGTTTTATCTTCTGTCGCTTGCCTTTGCTGTGGATGATGAAACAGAGTAATTCCAGTTGTGACTTCAATTGTTAATGGCTGGTTGATTGGGTATGGCTCTTAATCCAGAAGTATTCCTGAGAGATACACCATCAATCATTGATTTCTTAACACTCTTTGTAGCTTCACACCCTAAACAGAAAGCAGGCAGTGCTGTCCTAATAAACACCTCACTAACTGGGCAGTACTCTCTTAAATTGTTCCAGGATAATTTGAACTTGCCACAATATATTCTGAAGGTGGAAGAGGTTAACTACAGATGTTAAAAATTAATCAGTAAATTTGCCATGTGGTTCCAAACAAACAATTTCTCAGTAATTATTGATGCAAAACAAGCACTTCAGACTTGTAAAGATTTAGCTCGTTCTTATTAGGTGTTGTAACTGGAACAATAGCATTCATCTGGCCAGTGTGTTCAGCCTTGAACTTGTTAATCCTAAATTGTGTGCTTAACTTTTAAAATAATGGAAGAGTTTCCTTTGATAACTCTTGCGTATGATGGGGACACTTGATTATTTCAAGTTAGGTATGCCCCTAGGTCTCTCCATGGCTGCATTTTCTTTTTTTTAAGCATACCATCAATTACATGCAGCAATTAGTCCTACCAAAATGACTCTTTCTACCTAAGTGCTACATGGGCTAGGAGGAACTCTAGGGTTCTTTCATGCTTTGTCACTTGCATGTTTTGTTTTAAATATTACCCTCTAGTACGAATTTTTCCCTTAATAATGTCAAGATAATTCAGTTTACAAACAAAAGAGATAAGTAATCATACACACACACACACACCATTTTATTTTCCTGTATTAAAAAAAAAAAAACAAAACACTCCAGCATTTAGGGTCATGTTGATTGCATTGAATGGGTTGTCTGAAAATACATGCTGCCTGCAGGTAATTATTGATTGCTAATAGATTTTCATGGAGATTGAGTTTTACTCAGGGGATTTATCTTCAGCACATGGTGTCATTTCCCTGTAGTGTTATTCCCTTTAAAAAAGAGTAGAAGATAATGGGACTAGGTGTGACCTTAAGAGGTCATTTAGTCCATCCTCCTGCCCTAAAGTAGGATCAGCTGTGTTTAAGTCCGTCCCAACAGATGTTTGTTGAACCCCAGCAGTGTCTTGCAGGCAGAAAAGCAAGATTACAGAAAATGAGAAGGAAGAATGTAGGATCTGTCCCCTACATCAGAAGGAGAAACGTAAGCAGAGACATCCAAACAGGTCAGTCTGGATGTATCTTACTATGGCTAGAAAGTCGAACCTCTAAATTCTCTGTGATGTCCTGAATAGAACACTGAAGCAGCTGAAGTAGCACAGATGATGAATGTGTACTACTTCTTCCAAAAGTTAGGCTCTGAGTTGCTGTCGTGTCACGTGCCAGCACTATTTTAATTCCGTTCAGCATACATTAATTACAAAGTTGTCCCGATTCCTTCATCTACTCCTGAGTTAGTGAACAAGTTTCTGGCATTACAGAACACGAGGAAAAAATGCTTTAGTTGTTTCATGATGCTGAATAGCCTAGTTCATAGCATTGTCCTCTGCCCTTGACCCTGCCCAGTCACTGGTTTACTGCTGTGGCTCCTCACAAAGTTGCTACCAGCCTGGCAGTAGGTAGTTCATGGTTTTAGCAATTGTATCCAGAAAAGCCCAACCAATTCACACACGTTTGGGACTGTTTCATATTTAATAGCTGCAAACAGAAGTGTAATGTAACCAAGAAGTCATAACTGTAAAGATCTTAGAGAAATTTCAGTCAGCTGAAATCTGTAAAATGCAAATATATAATGTGTGATGAACATCAGCAATGCTTCAATCCCAGGTTTATTACCATGCTTTTCCTAACTCAGTTGACACAGAGGATTAACAATCCGTAAAGAATCAGAGGTTAAAGATAAGTGATAAGGAGAAACTGCAATTGTAGGTGGTGTTTTCTACTTTTTCCAACGCTCAGTTTCAAAGGTTAAAGAACTTCACACACTCCCCGAACTTGCACCCACATTTCTTCCCCTGTGAACACCTCATCTCTGACAGGAGCACACTATTAGGCTGCAGAACGTGGCCACGACCCGTGCAACTCCTAATGAGCAATTTAATCAGTAAGAAGGGAAACCTGCAACAAGAACAAAAAGCTGGAATGGTGATTGACTCCCACTTTTCCACCCCCTCCCCAATTCAGGGCTGTGCTTTCTGCCACTCCTCTTCTAAGAGCCCCTGAGTGCAAAATTAATGTCAAATGATAAAGTCTATTCCTTCCTTAGGGAAAGTCTCCTGGCACCTCCCTGTGGTTTGCTCGTGTCCCGTCACGCCCCGTGTTGTCAGAGATCCAACAAACACCCAATCTTGTGTTGCCACCTGTGGTGTTCCCTGTGTCAGTAACTTTTACACAGATGGGTATTTTCCAGGTGCTAGGAAACTAAAAAATCTGGGGCAAAAGTTTAAATACAATGTATTGGTGTTATAAATTAAACATACAAACTGATGCCAACCATTGCTTAAACTTGGTTATCTATAAGTTAATTGTATGGTATAGATATTTTATCTTAGGTTGGAGGCTCATCCTAAATATGGGCAAATTTCAATAGCTCTTTAAAAACTAGTTCATTTTCTGCTGTAATGACTCTGAAGAAGGTTTTTGGGGTCTAAGACAGGCTCATGTTCAGTTTTATGTGCAGCCCTCTAGTAAAGAAATGGTGGCACTGGGCAGTTCTTGGTATAAGGAGGGGTTTTGACCCCGCCTGGAAGGGCAGGCTGTGTGCTGGAGCACAGCCCAAGAGCTTCAGCGCTGCTTTGATGGTCACCGAAGGGGAGGTGTTTGTATAAGCACAGCCCTAAACTGCAGGGACCCGAGAGCTTGTCGCTGACTCACTTTTCAGCCATGTATTTTTGCGTGGGCAGAGGAGGGGCAATAGCCTTCTCAGATTTCCGGAGATGGCTTAAAATCCAATCTATGCTCAGCCTTCCAGAAGGTGTTTTAAGCATCTTTTAAAACTCCAGTTTGTAGGGCACTTGGAATTTCTGAAATATAGCACCAGCTCCAGCGATGGGCTCACCAGGAGCCATCTGTCTCCATCCAGCAGTGGAACCAGGGCACGCTGGTCACACCGACCTGCGAGCATTTAGCAACGAGTTGTCTGTGTGTCTTGCTTTGGATCGGAGAGAGGGGGAGGGATTTATTCTTTTGGCTTCAATAAATGATACCCTTTGTTCCTAGGTAGGATCCCGCATTCGGTTTTGTATTGATCTTTCACTCCATGTTCCTTAAGGCGGTGAAAATATGCCCAGGCTTCCCAGGGGAGGAGAGACATGGAGGTTAAGCTATTCCATCACTTACAGAGCTAGGTGTGGAAACTGCGGTCCACACAGCACGAGAAAAAAATATTAAAAATCCTTTCTTCTCTGCAGTTAATGCACCCACATCACCTTTGTCTCCATTTTCTTCTCTCTTGTGTTTAATGGGCGGGGAGAGAGATCATCATACATAGCTTATACGTACCGAAATCAAACAGCGCAATAAAATGACCTCACTGGGCGTGTGTGGCTGTATGGCAGGGTGAGACCTTGGACCTTCTGGTGAGAACCAGCTCTGCTGATTACTTGGAGAAAACATTCAGCAGATGGGCCCTTCTTAATCTTCTGCAACGCAATAGATGTGTAGCCGGATAACGGCAGTTACTGCGGACTGCGCGGCCGTGAGCTCTGGGCAGAGTAGTCTCATAGAAGCAGTCACGAAAAACCATTCTTTGAGGGAATGGTGGTTTTTCCAGTATTTTTGTCACTTTTCCCCATGTTGCTCACTGTTAGATGTGTGTCCTCTTTCCCCACGCTTAACTAAGACGGAGTTTGGAGTAGTTAAAATGCATGCCATGAGCATGGTGGCTGTTGGGTAAGGCAGGGGACATATTTTCCAGAGTAATGAGCACTTAAATCACCATGATGTGTGGCTGGTGGCTTTGTGTGGTGGTCTGAAAGCAGGTTATCAGCTTCTCGGTGCATGTACTGCATGGCTTTGAAACATCAGTGGCACAAATTGTCTTCTTTGCTTCATTTTCTTTGCTTCTTCATTGACATGAAACAAATAAACGTTTCCATTGTTGGCAGCATCAGTAGCTACGGTGCTGAAGATTTATCCCATCCAAATTCAAGCATGGTGTCTTCAGAGGTGACGGGACAGACCACTGTCTTGCAAGAGCCAGGAGGACGGGCAGACTCTAATTTCCTAAAGCAGGCTGCAGGAGCCAGAGAGAAAAGCGTGCCCATCTCGGTGCCTTTGGCAGACTCTGCCAAAGAAGGTGCCACGGCAGGTCTTACCAGCGGCAAGGACAAGTCCCCAACCTCCGACAGCACCGAAGCAGTGCCATCACCAGCTCCAGGGAATGACAAAGAAGAGGGAATCGCACCTGCCGAATCTCTGGGCGGAGGCCCAAGATGTGACGATATCGCTGCTTTTTCTTTGAGAAACAGTGAGAACGATCCCAGCAACCGGGAGCCCAGCCCTCCCGTGGCAATTACAGAAATGCAAGGGGCCACACAAATGGGCCTGAGCGAATTAGGCTGGCTCTGGCAGAGCAAGCAGCTGGGTGCCAGGAGGGAACCACATGTCAGCACATTGCCCCGCAGCAAAGAAGCAGGAGATTATTTTACCGCTCCGGAGGCCAAGCAGGAGCGAGGAGTTTTGGAAGTAGGTCAGCCCCAGCAAGGTAGACAGAACACAGATGGTGGAGAGGGTCCGCTAATGAAAAAGGAAACCTTAATCCTGAATTACCCAGCAACAGGAGGCTCAGACAGTGAAAAATTTGGAGCAATTGTGAATGCTCAGGGCTGCACTGAGATGAGCGAAGTCTGTCATCTACAGATGGGGGTTGTAAAAACAGCTAAAGGGGATGAGGCAGATCTATCTGGAAGCAAAGGGGGGCAATCAGAAGCCTGTACTTTAATGTCAGAGTTGCCTTCGAACTCTCCCAATCTCCTGGTACCAAAGCCTGAAGAGCCTTCAAGGGAATATCTGCCTGGAAATGACTCTCCAGATCCAGTGAAGAGTGAAACAGTGAAAACAGCCTCTGAGAAAAACCAACCCGTTTTTCAAAGAGAGCTTCAAAAGGAGGATGAGCTTGTTAGTGCTGAGCATTGCAGTGAGCCTTTATCATTTAAGCGAGAGGAAGAACAAAAATCGGCTGTCACAACTGAAAGCCCAAAAGACGAAGCCAGTAGCAATGAAATTATAAAAGCTGATGATGTGTCTAGAGAGAGCACCACACTTTCTGAAACAGAAAGCCTTATCAATCCCACCAAGGAAAATTCCCTGGTAGATAAAAGAGTATTACTGGAAGAATATGCATTAAGTCCTTCTCGAAGCAGATCCTCAGAGCTGAATCAAAAAGAAACTGAGGCAAATCTAATAGGAGAAAAAAACAAAGTCAGAATAGATGAGGCACAAGTGACAGAAGCCAGTGAATTACCTGAGGGGTCAAGTGGGAGTGAGATAGAACTATTGCACTCTGTTAGTGGCCACCACCAGGACACGGAAAACACCCACTTAGGACACGATCCCGAAGAACTCAATCTTTGTGAAAAGACTTCAGGAGGTGACCTGAGGGAAGAGGCTGAGGGGAAACCTCTGGATTTAGACAGTAACTTCAAATTGCCTGAAGACGATTTGCAGTCCCTTGGTTGTGAACCTGAAGAATGGATGAGTAAAGAGGAGGCAGGTGCCACCAGTGACCTGGAGGATGAGCCCCTGGCTTCACCCCGGTTTCCAAGGGAAGCATACCAGCTGAGCTTCGATTGCTGCAACACTGAGGCAGAAGGCAAAACTTTGGGCCAGCCAGGCTGGACCGAGACTGAAAAGGTTTGTTTAGTTGGGGCACACAGTTCACTGCTCCTCCGCTCTGAGAACAATAATATTAAGCAGAGTGAGCAGGACAAATCCTGGGAAAAGGCTTTTGCTAGAGAAACCGCGTTACAATCTGAGTGCGAAACTGAAAGTCAAGAAAAGCCCGAGAGCTGTAGTGAGTCAGAAGAAGGTGCACAAGGATCCAGATCCAAACTCGATCTCCAGGGATTAAACAAGTTGCTAGGGGCTGGACAAACCGAGGAAGCCTCACGAGTTTCGGAAACTGAAGAAGATACCGGTCACAACACTGCAGAGCCTTGTGGGCATCCCGAGCGAGGACCTGCAGCTGCACAAAGCAGTGCCATGGAGGGTCAAGAAAATGAGAATTTTGACCACGGGAAGCACCAAACTGCCGTGAAAAGTTTTGTGGAGAACGCAGATTTGGCAATGAGAAGTGAATGCAAATCGGCTGCACCGGTGCAAGCTCATCAGGAGCAAGTGGCTGCAGAAAGTCACCAAAATACGGGGATGGCTTGTTCAGAAACCTCCCAGGCTGTAGTCGGTGCTTCAGTACTCTCTCCTCAGCAAGTTCACACCGAAGAAGGGGGTGACAGCCACATCGGGTCTCCCTCTCAGAGTGACACGTGCACCTCTTCAGAGGCGCTGGAGCGCAGCACCAGAGACCTGCAGGGAAACGCAGGTGTTCCAGCTTCTCTTCCCCGAGCAGAGCAAACGGAGGAGTCGGTGTCTGCTGCTGGTGACCGTAACTTGATTTCAAATACAGGACTTGAGCAGCAGCAGGAGGAAAGCAGTGGGGCAGCTGTCACTGAAGCAAAGGATCAGGAACGCAAAGAAAGGGCTGTAACACCTGACTGGCCACAGGACCTCAATAATCACAACAACATACCAAAAATACCTCTAAACATTTCAAACAACCTTAATAAAGATTCTTCTGTGCTGGGTCCAGCACCCATCCAGCATGACTCTGACACAGCGGAAGAAAAGGACATGGTGACAGGGGACACGGGCAGTGGCAAACACGGGCAGAACATTTCTGGTGTGACCACGCTTAATTTGCGAGATTGTGAGGAGCAAAACAAAACTGATCTCAAAGCAGATGATAAGTGCCGCAGTAAGCAAAACTCAGACAAGCCCGAGCAGGATAATAATTCTTTGATCTGGGCTAGTCAGCATGAAGCAGCATGTCATACTGAAGCGTTTCCTAAAGAATCTGACAAGAATGAACAGCCAGGCAGGGTATGCGGGATAAAGGATAATGCTGGTGAAAGCCGTGCTGCTGCTATAAATGCTCTTCCAGGGGGACAGGATTCAGCAAGTGCCACAAACACATCGCAGGCTTTGCCGAGCAATACAGAAATAGCACATGCTTCTGATAATCCTGAGAAAAACGATCCTCCAGTATCTCATGCAGAAACTGCGGGGGAAATGCCGTTAATGGCAAAAAAGTCAGAAAAGATTGAAGGTCTGACTGCTAATGGGGAAATCATCCAGAAAGATGGAAACGTGGAGATAAGTTGTGAGGACAGTGCTTCCACCACAGAAACAAGCAATAGGAGATGTGATAAAAGTCCAGGGGCACAAGGACCTCCTTCACTGTTAGAGGCACATGGGGAAGTGATTCCCACCAATAACTCATATAAATCCAGCCACATTCAAAAGACACCAGAGGAGCCTGATTATTGTCAAGCAAATTTTACAGCCCTCTCTGCAGGGACCTCTGTGCTCAGCCACCCCAGCCAGGAACCTGGAAACAATGTGGACAAGGATGCTGGTGGGGAATTACTACCTGATGAGCTGGAAGCTGTAGCCTGCCAAAATGCCTTAGAAAGCAACTCTAATTTGCAGATTGCTGCAGGTTCTCAGGTGTCTGAGCACTCAGGTCCTTCATCCAGAGTAGGCACAAGTAAACCAGCAAATTCAGAAAACAGCTCCGCAGGGAGCATGTGTGTGAATAAAAAAGATGTTCCCAACCACAGTTTTCAGGGCGATGGAGACAGAAGTTCAGCCCCAGCTTTAAACGTGGGGCAGAGCCTGGGAAACTCATCCCAGTTCAATTCTGAGAAGCTGAAGAAAGAGGTATCTGCAATTAAATCCAACGAAACAAAAAGTGAGGTAAACTTCAAAGAGCAGCAAAGTGACAGTTCAGCAGAGTCTCTTTTAGCTCTCCCTGCTCTAGAAGGGGAGCTGCTGAGCCTTTCATCTGCTGGTAAACAAGAGGGCTGTAATGAGGAAATTGCAACCGAGAGCGGCGTAGATGACAGGTACAGAGAGATCTTAGAGAAACCTGGGAATTCAGGAAAAATGGAAGAGCTTTCAAAAGAAAATACTAACGTAATCAGGGCAGGGATCAGTATTTCCGAGCAGTCTGCAGAGAGCTCTGGAAGGGAGCATGAGGCTCTGACTTGCAGCTCCCTGGACATTGGCTCCAGTCTCCCAGATTTCAGGGAGCACATCAGCCAGATATTTAAAAAATCTGTCCGCAGCACACTGAGTGCTGAGTTACCCCAGCTTTTGTCCGAAAACCATGCAGGCTTCAAGCAGAGTCCAGTGGCCAAGGACCCAGCAGAACTGTGCGGGGCTGAGAACTTTTCAGAGTCAAACCGGGCGGGCACAGGAGCTCCCGAGGTCACCTCAGAAGCAGAAGGGCGAGGGTTGTCTTTAGCTGCTGAGACTTCCTGCAAAGCTGCCAACAGCAAATCACTGCAAGAAGGAAATACAGCGGCAGAGCTGCCACCGGCAATTCTCCAGGATCCTGAGAAAAGCAGGCAGCCCAGTAGCTGTTTAGAACCTGTCCCAAGGTTGGATGGCGATGCACCTGCTGCATGCACTCCGGAAAATCTGCAAAAAACAGAAAAAACCCCTGAGCATCCAGAGGGCGGTGAGATGGAAAGGGAGGCAGGCATGTGCACTGGTGGTGTTGATCCTGAATCGCTAATAAGCTTAGAGATAAAGCAGCAAGGACCGTCTTCGTTTGATGGGGCAGCAGCTGAGAACTTCCCTGCGTATTCTGACAAGGAGAAACAACCCGCTGTAGCTGTTATCTCCGCAGGCGATGGGCAGAGGAGTGACTTAGAAGATACTGCTACCACAGAGGGAAATAACTTAATTACGGAGTGTGATGCAGAACCAGTTTCAGCTGAAGAGGATGTGAGTCTTCCTCCTGAACAGTGCCAGGATCCTAAGCCAAATGAACAGGAGAAAAAGGAGTACGGGGATCCGAACGCTACCAAGAGCGTCTCTGACATGGCAGCTTCAGCGTTTGTCCTGGAAGGATCTTACAATCGTGAAAAATTGCCAGACAATTTTAATGTGTCACCTGGGGGAAATCAGGAGACGCACACTCGTGCTGATTTTATGTATGACATTGAGTCTCAGAAGGATAAGCAGGGGATACAGGATGATCCGGTAAATAGGAAGTGCTTGGAAACATTGGAAAATTCACACAATGCACAAAAAGAAAAGCAAGTGACCATGCATGGGTTAATAGATTACTTAAAGGATGAAATAAGCCAGGGTGATGGCTTGCAAACTGAACTAGAATGTGGCAGTATGACCGAGGGAGATGTAAAAGAGAGCAGCGACACAGTGTTAAGCCCAGCAAAAACAGGTAAAGAAAAAACTGGAGACATCCCTGAAACAGGTACTGCAAGGATGTTAGTCACCGGTGGAGGTGACTTCACTCTAAACACGAGCACTGAGGAGCAAGAGACAGACCGGTACAAAACCCACTCTCCTGCGATGGAGCAGGGTGAGAATTCTGCGTGTTCGGATCTCCCTGTTGCTGAGAATCAGCCAAATAAGCTGAATTTGGAACAAGAAAGCTCACCTGAGGATGCCAAAAGAAAACTATCACCATTTGCATTAACCGAGCCTGAGATCCTTGACCTCCAGGAAGTTCAAGCGGTGGCTGTGGCAGGATTACCTACGGAAAGGTATTTACTTTAAATTACTATGAAACGGTTGTCAGGACCCTGGGGCTTGACTGGGATTCAGTTTCCGAGGCGGAGACCCATTGTCTGGGAGGTTTGGGAGGATGGGGCACTTGGTCTCTTCTTAAATTTCTAATACATTTCTGTTGCTTCTGGATAAGGACTATGTGGAAGAAAATGAAAATAATTTGTAAGGGCAGAGGGGCCCTAAAAGCTGAGGAGCACAATCTTTACCTGTTCCATCTGCCGGTCCAGATTCTTGCCCTGACCTGTTTGGATTTGCTTACGCTTCTCAGTGTTCAAATCTCGTAGCCTAAAGTTAGGCAAACAAACACACTTCCTGGCCTTAAATTAGTAGGCTTTTGCTGAAGTTTTGGTGACCCAGTTAAATGAGACCTGCAGCGTTCACTCAGTGGATCGCAGTATTTAAAAACCAGCCTACAGTGTAACTCAATTACTCACCCTCTTAGTTGTCTCGGCCTCCCTCTTATCCTCCCGGAGAATATAATTGTATTGACAGTGCCTTTGATCACTGGGTTATTCAGTGTTTCTAATGACACGGAGTTGTTTCAGATGCGAGTTCTCCTTAGCTGGGATTTATGGAGCCCGAGAGTCGTTGTTTGTTTCATTTTCCAAACCCAGCAGCAACTGCTTTAATGAACCTGAGACTTTTCTTCGGCGAGTTTCTGCTTTGCTGCCTGAATTCTCAGTTTGACGTGCAGTTAATTCAAGAGAATTATAATCTCAGAACAGGTGCTTCCCCTCTGTCTACTGACGTCTCTGCTTCCTCTGTAACCTCAGCAACTTTCTCCACCTTGTCCCTCTCCTTCCTGGACTGGAGGTGGCCGCTAAAGCTGTGACTGCCAAGGCCAGAGGTGACAAAAAAGGGTACAGAGGAAAACCTGAACTTTTTCAGAGAACATCATGAATGGTCTGCAGAGATGGAGTTGTGCTATTACCAAAAAAATAGATGATAATGAGCTGAAAAGGGGAGGAAAAGGTTTCAGTGACATATTCCTTAAAGGTTAAAATGATAAAACCATATTGTAAGTGAAGTGTTTCTGTTGTGAAGATGTGGGGGAGCTCTTCCTGGCGTGTCTGGGACAGAGACCGAGTATGGTCTAATTGCGTGAGCATAACGTACAGGAGATTATTGGAAGTGTTGGAAGTCTGAACAGCTCTGTGAGTTTCTCTTTAAGGATCTATCTATAAAATGACAAGGAAATTAGACCCTGTTCTTTCTCTCTAGCTCCTTTCCTTTCTTTTTGTTGCCCTCTCTATGATGGGAAGCTTCACAGTGGGTAGATTAGAAATTACCAAACAAATTGCGGGCATGGCCAGGTTCAGAAGCCTTAAGGGACTCCAGGGCAGTATGTGCATGTGTTTGATATCAGGGTGGGTATCATACTTTAAATAAATACCTGTGGCAAGCAGGGCAGGGCTCTTGAAACAGCTGCTGGCAATTCATGGAGTAGTTGCTTAAGGCTGGCAGGTGCTTTAAGAATTCGTTATCACCTGTTTTTTCCAGTGGGAGGGCTGGTGTCACCAGGCAGCTGCTCCTCTTGGGCTGCAGCTGTAAGGGGTGTCAGGCAGGGACCCGGTGCCGGGAGAGGCTCCCTGCAGAGCCCTGCACACTTGCCACGCGTTAGACTTAAAATGCTGAGGACTCTCAGAGGTAGAGGGGAGTTTCTGCTTTCTGTTGGGTTCCTTTCTTAGAGGAATATGCGTTTACTCTTCCTGGCGTAAGTAGAAAGCATTGGTCGAGCGGGCTGGTCTGTCTCCAGTGGACCCAGCACCAGTCCAGTTTTCCTCTGAGCTTAAAACTCATTTTATTTAGTTGAATTTCAAGCTGTGTTCCATACCCTGCGTATTCCAGCCACAACACTTGTTGCTGCAGAGTGGTTTCCAGTTGTTTATTGCCTTCAAATCACTACAGAGGATAAACTATTCTAGCCGGACAAAAAAGGTATGCATTTTCAACAGCTGACTGGGGATTTGGGCCTGATGGAAAGAACTTCAGGGAGAAAGAATCCTTCCAAGCTCCCAAAATACGTAGTGGTAAGAAGTATATTATATTTAGCAGAAGGAAATGGCATGTTCTGAATTATTTCAGCATTGTTTTCTCCCCGCTCCACTGCTTCAGTACAGCTCCATCTCTTGCAACATCTCTTGTGTTGAAACCCCCCTGAACTGGGGGTGAGGAGGCAAAGTTGTGTGATCTGATTCCTAAATCCCTGTTAGGAGTTTCTCTGTAGAGGAAATAGAGGAAATTCTTTCCTTCGTGTCTATGGCAGTGGGAGGAGAGCGGGCTTGTGATCTAGAAACTGTCTGCAGGGACTGCTGCTCCCGCCTCCTTTAGAAGCAGGACAGTGGACAAGTAATAAGAAGAGCCTTTGTGTCTGGTGGCAATAATACAATACCAGCAACTTGCCTTCAAATCTTCAGTAAAAACAGCAATTATTTTTAGGAAGGAGGTTGTGGGTGAAGCATCAGCTCCGCTTCTTTGTGGAAGCATAGCTGTGCTAGTAGCAGAGGTGGGGAAGGGCTGGATTTTGGTAAACCTGCCTGTCAAAACTGAAATGGAGTAAAAAATAACCCCTTCTTTGATGGTTTTGGCATTTGTATCTCTCTACTGAACCTGTGACTGAAAACTTGTGTTTGTGATGGCCATGTCTGGACATCAAACTGTCAACCTTCCCACTTACTACTGGGCATCCAGCCACTCTATTTTCCTGTCTGAGTTTTACTTGGATTGGAAGATCAGGCAGAACTTGAGGGTTTTCTCTCCTTCTGTAGTGTCTAGACCCATACATCTTTGTTCCTCTATGGAGAGAGAAAGCAGGTTCAGGGACTTGAGTCTTTTTAGTCTGGAGAAAAGAAGACTGAGGGGGGATCTGATCAACCCCTGTAAATACTTAAAGGGTGGGTGTCAGGAAGATGGGGCCAGGCTTTTTTCAGTGGTGCCCAGTGACAGGACAAAAGGGAATGGGTACAAACTTGAACATAAGAAGTTCCATCTAAACATGAGAAGAAACTTCTTTCCTGCAAGGGTGGCAGAGCCCTGGACCAGGCTGCCCAGAGAGGTGGTGGAGTCTCTGTCTCTGGAGATACTCAAAAGCCACCTGGACATGTTCCCAGTCTACCTGCTCTGGCAGGGGGTTGGACTAGAGGTCCCTGATCTCCAGAGGTCCCTTCCAATCCCTGCCATCCTGTGATCAGCAGAGGTACTTGAAAATACTAGATGTCCTATGTAGAGGTCAGACAAGTTCTCTAAAAGTGCTCCAGACATATGTTTGGATTTGCTTCACTCTTTGTTCTTTCCTCAAAAAGTTCAATGTCAGAAAAGAAAGTTCACTCCTTAGTAAATACTGACTTGGTCTCGTTTTGTCTGCATAGCAAATACAGTTTTAAATATTTTAACAGTCTTGCTGGATGAGGTATGGAATGTAGAACTGCTTCTTAGATCTGAGTGCTCAAAAAACACTTGACTGGCTTTGTGTTGTTAGCATCTGAAAACAGGAGTTTGGAGTTGAAAAGAAGCTTATCAAAAGAGTAATTATACAGCTCTTTTTATCCCCCCCCCCTTTTTTTTTTTAACTTCCAAATTAACTCAGGTGTGCAGCATCTTGGGATCACAAAACAAAGGGAAAAACAGCTGAAAGTGATTTACACATAGATAAAGTACACAGAATTAACCGGGCAGCTTGCTTCTGCCCTTCTCCCTTTGCATCTGAATTCTTTCCCTTTATATCCCTCCTGTCTTACTGTCCTTGTTACCCTCCCTGGGTGCAACTTTTAGCGCAGTTGTACTTTTGGAGATGTAAAGAGCCCAGCCTGCAACCTGCAGACACGAACTGAATTAACCCAATGGGGAGTTCTGTGGGAATTTTGTCTGTGTGAAGCCTGTGACGTTTGATATTTGGTATTTTTTTATTCGTGGAAGAGTGGAATTAAGATAACTTCATTCTTATCCAAGGGATACCTCGTGTGCTTTCTAAAAAGCGAACGGCAGTTTTGCTGTCTACTCTGATGGATGCCATTGACCAAACTGACTGTGGGTTTTGGCAGCATCTAAGTCAGTGTAAAGTATTTATAAAATGCTGATTTGATAGTATGCCCTGTTGTACTCAAAGTACATGCCAATGGAAAACTTTGGTGTGTGATAGTGTGCTGGGTTATTTTTTATTTTATTTTCATATACCTCTGCTACCCAACAGTACAGAGGTAAGGCATCTCTGGACCTTGTCAAATTGCTGGTACTTTTTGCTGTATTGAAAACGTTCTGTAACGCTCTCGAGAACCTCAGCCACACGTTCATAAAGTAGGTATTGACAGGGATGGATGATACATGAGCTGCTTTTTTTCACACATCCTACTACGTTTCTTGAGAAATTACATTTTTTCAATCAAATATAGGCCTTTGCTAAAGAAATTCAGCAAGGACATTGATACTTTGTCCAATGTCTGGACAGGCAGTTCAGCATCAATTTTTGTCTTCTTTTCTCATTAAGTTAAAAATTGCTTTCAGATTACTTTTTCTTTTTCCGATTAGCTTTCCTCAGATGTATTTTTCAACCTTTCTTATTCCAAGCGAGCTGCCTATTTTCCCCAGATTGCTTTTGCATATCCTACAGATCCCCATAATTTCTCTATTCCAACTCTATCTTCTGGCTTCTTCCAAAATGAGATACCGCACAGCTTGTTCCACTGTCCCTGTTTCTAATAGAATATGCAAAGCAGGATTAGCCCCAGCTTTGAACCCTGCCGAGGGCAGCTCTATGAGCAGCAATTACAGACACGGGTATGTTCTCCATGACTTGAATGTGGCTTCCTTCCATTTTTTCCATATTTTGGCATGATTGCATTGTACTCTCTGCTTCTTGACAGAGAATCCTCTGGAGACGCCTCTGAAGAACCAGAACTCCATGGTACTCACCTCATCCTTTGCTTTTTGTTTTTCCTACTGCTGGCTTTTTGTGTCGATGTCCTTGGAGCCTTCCTTACCCATATTGTTCCAGGTCTATGGAAGCTCAGATGTGTATTGCTGATAGGAAGTTGGGCTTAATTAGATACTGCTATTCCCTGACAATTGGGTACTGTGGAAAAGTCAAAAATTGTTACAGGGATCTGTTTGTGCTCTGTTCATCCACACTCCCCTTGACCAGTACCCAACAGGTTAAGTCTTAGGGAAGAGTCTCCCTGGCATGTAAAAATCAGTGCATCTCAAATTGCAGTAAGTGTAGAAATGTTAATTGCTCTAATCAAAGGCTTAATTGTTCTGGGTTCTAAGATCCCTGTGAAATGCTGAGCGCCACCACTTTGTGGTGTTGTCAAGAACCAGCCCTCCTAGGTTATGTTAATCTCATTCTCCTTGCTGAAACATGCTTGGGACCTCCTCCCAGACTCAGCGTTTCCTGATGAACTTGCTTTTGCTCACCCGGGCTAAATCCTTCCTCTTCCCTGCTCTCCCTGGGGAGTACCTGCCCCTTTCATCCATGGTCCTCAGTAAAATCACCCGTGGTCCCAAAGTGCCCCAAGACTCTGCAAGGTTGTTTCCATGCTAAATGGACTGATTTCCTTTCTTCACCTCTCGGTACATTCCTTTTGAGGCAGCTGTGTGAGAAAAGGCCACGGCTGCAGCCTACCCTTAAAGTCAGTAGATGTTGGGCCAAAAATCTCTGCTCTGGTGGAGTGATATCAGCAAAGAATTTGGCCCTGAGCCTCGAACAGATCAGCCAGGGAGAGTGCAGTCCCGGGCTGTGATCCTTTTTCACCCAGACCATCCTGAAAGCGCTGTACTCCCACCTACCCTGCTTTGTTTAAATAAGGGGGGTGTCTAATTGTTTCAACTGATTAAAAAAAAAAAAAAATCATCAAATTAGGAAAATAGGCAGTAGGTAGACAAGTAGGATTCAAATGATTTGTTGGCCTGAACTACCTGGTGTTTTCCAACCTCAAACCTGTAACGCCTGCCTTCTCTTTGTAAACGATGCTCTGAAAAACACTGAGGAGCTTCGTGAAACTGAAACTCATCAAACCCCTTTTTTATTCTTTGTCAGCCTGTTTTTCCTAGCTCCTTTAGCTAATGAAACACAAACAGTGTAATCAATAAAGCCCTTTTTCTTCTTTTTTTTTTTTTTTTAAGGCACTCAAGAGCTTATGTAAAATCTTTGGAATTTGTTAGCATGATAACATTGTTATGTTCTCCTCGCTGATGGAAGTATCAAAGCCAGCTAAGAATAACTCTACAGCAGACAGAGAAGATTGGATTTGTTTCCTGGAATGAAAGCAAAAAGCATGTATGTGTTGCTCGGTTTCTAACAGCTAAGGAAAAAAATTAGCTGTCATGAAAATAAATGGGCACTTAAAACTTCCATCTTCCCTTCTGAGCATTGCCATTAAATGAGTCAAAATATAGAGTTAGTTTGTGCTGAATATTTGACAATCTCTAAGATTTTTCCACATCTTCCTTTTTTTTAATGCTGCGATTCTTCAAATCTTGTTCTTCTGGTAGAAACCCCAAATAACACTGGTTTGCTGGAGTAGTTATCTCTGGAATTTGTGAGGCTTTGAGTCTGGCCTAGGGTTTTCTAAAGATCGATCTTCTTTATTTGGAAATTTGCAAAATGGCAGTTTCCCATCACTTTCATCCTCCTAAACATGATGGGTTTAACATTAAGCATCATTTTATTCTAAAGCAGCAGGTTATGGTCAAAGTCTGGGAACGTAAGCCTCACCAATAAAAACAGCTGGGAGTCGCACACCCAATTTTCAACCCGCCACAAATGCTGGAGGTGGGCAATTTGTACGTGGAAAGTAGTGGAAATGTAAAGTTCAGGTGTTTGTTAGAGAAACAGCTTGGATACCTCAGCCAAGCTGCTCTGCGGGTAATTGGGTCTGTGGCTTTGGAGGGTCTGACCGTGACCTTCTGATTAGGAAATGCAAGAGAGAAACTCCTCCAGAATTTGAAACAAATGGAAGGATGTTTATATGGTTGTCGTTGTTGCAAATGGCCTTAAAAATAGGCACAAAGCTTTCACAAAGATCAATTTACGCACACACACCCACTTTTCTTAAAGATTAGTCGCCTGGTGCAGCCTTACTGTTCAGAATAAACACAGGCAGTACTATTTGGCCAGGGTTTGGGGTTTTTTTTGGCAAGTTTATCATAAATATTTGTATTTGCTTACAGACCAGTGATAATCCTAATGTCAATTTAGAGTTGGAGAAGAGGGAACCTTGCTTTCATTTTTACAGGGCTGAACTTGACAATCTGATCCGAGTTCACCCCGTGTTCTCAAAAAAGAGAATGCAAATTTGAAGGAAAATCTGTGTGGGTGTTTATGTTTTGGGATTTTTTTCCTTTTACATTTATGTGATGTAACATTCTTTCCAAGCCAATTTCATGGGGTTTTCATGGTTTTG
>VZRU01003885.1:82045-128933 GCA_013398155.1 Pedionomus torquatus | reverse complement strand
GAGGGGGGGGGGGATGTTGGAAGAGGTGGGAATTTTTTAAACTCCGGGCCTGATGCGGGCTGATGTTGTGTTGGAAGGGAGGATGACCGAGAAGAGGGAAGCTGGTGATTATTTCCTGGCCTTGGTAAGTAGAAGTTCGCCAAGGAAATAACAAAAGCAGCGTGCAGCTCGGAAATTCAGCGTTAGCCCTTTACTGCTGCTTTTTTCCTCTTCTTCTTTTTCTCCGCTCCCAAAAGATTATTATACTTTCTCCCCTACCCCTCCACCCTCTCTTTTTTTAATATCTTTTATTATTTTTTTTCCTTTCCTTTGAACAACTTTGTAAAAAGTTACACTTCTGCCGAGTAAAACGCCCTCACACAGCGCTGCCTCCAGCTCCGGCAGAGGATTAACTCTCCTTATCCCCAAGAAAGAGCTGGGATGATTTTGGGGCTCCTGCCAGCGGCTTGTGGTTGGGGTTTCTGCTTGGTCGGTGAGGAGACATTTTTTTTGGGGGGTGGGGGTGTGTGTGATCTATACGTGTGTGTGTGTGACCGCACTGAGAAACTTTGGGTTCAGGTTTACTAGCTGGAATCTGGAAACTTTTAAATTCTGCAGCAATGCCATCAGGACGTGACTGAGAACCCTTCGGAGGCTCTAAAAGCTGCACGGTGGTGACGCTGTGGGCTTTTTATAATGGTTGACAGTTATTACAGCAAATACGCTTATTCATCTTGAACAGGCGTGATTTATACTTCTAAGGCTTTTATGTGGCTTTCTGTTGTCTCTCTTATAGCTTGCAAAGGAAGTAATCCAGTGACCCGTGTTTCAGCCCCCTTAAGACTTTTAATCTGAAATAATTGTATTTGTTGGTTTATTGTAATAGCTCACCGTAACATTTAGGGTTTGATGACCGCAGTAACGTAGAATGCTCAGGAAAAAAAAATAAAAATTATGCTTTTCTGTTTTATGGCTATGACTAATCACACCACTGACCAATCTGCATACACGCGTTAGAAAAATGAAGGTGCTCCTAAGCAAGAAGGGTTGGGCGAGAGAGGAAGCCCAGGCCCTCAGGTAACGTGTGACTAAACGCTGTCTCCTGCCAGGGGAACTTCTGGCTTGTCAGGATTTCCACCGGCACTGCCAGGAACATATCGCTTCTGAGAACGACTCTCCGTCGTCACGTGGGTGGGTTGTGGGATGGTGCTGGTGTTACCATCCCGCTCGGCCGGGGGACTGGGAGTTACCTGCCGGGATTGCCTCCGCTGGGCAGCTGCTTTTTTTCTGGGCTTGCTTTTCATAGTTGAGGTGTTGTCTTCGGGAAGTCTTTGAAAAGACACTTTCCTTTCTGCAGATTGTAGTTTCTGCATTGGTTTTCCTTTCTTACTTAACTCGGTGGGGAAGTTTGCAGTGAGGGAAGGGGCTGCCTTACTGCTGGAAGCACCGCCTTGCATTCAGAGCCAGGCAGTGGCACGTTCCCCCATGGGCTGCCAGCAGTCCAGGAGCTGGAGCTGGCTCCTGCTGCTCAGCCAGGCTGATGGCAGTCCCCTTCCTTGGGGACAGATGTGACTCAGGTGGTGTCCAAGCCGCGATGGGCTGGGCTGGCTCTCCCTGGGCACGGCCACCCAGCATCCAGACCCGTTCTGCTGATTGCTCAAGTCCTACTCGGAGGAAGAGCATGTAAATGTCAGACACTGGAATAATTCCCCCAGGAACCAGTTCTGGCATCTTGGTGGCAATGTCTTTTCTCTCAATATAGAGTGCTGCCATGCATATTACTGTACTGCGAACTCATGACAGTGATTTTATTTGTTTAATTAACACATGCCACTTCATCTCTTGGGTACCTTCGTCACTGTGTTTGTTCAGCACCCAGCTCAGCAGGACTCAGCCTGGCTGAGATGGGCAGGAGGTCCCGCAGTGTAAATGCATAAATACAAAGTGCTGATGTGAGGCATTTAAGGCATAGTTTCTCCTTAAGAGTTGCAGATGGAATTTGAGAGATTTTTCCAAAATGACATATTTAATTAGATAAATCTTTGGTGGGTTTACAAAAGGCCCAAAACTTGAACTTTTGACTATGAGCGTGTGTTTAGCTGGTAAAAGTAAAGCCTTGGTTATATCTATCCCTAGAGACCGGGAAAAGTAACCAGCAGCTCCCAGTTGTTACTGGGTCTGAGCTTTTAAAGCTACTGCTGGTACATGGACCTGCTCCATGAGGACATCGTTTGGTTGTGTGGATGGCCCCTTAGTTCACTGGAAATAAAGCCAGGCTTTTCGTTTCGATCTTAGCATCTCATAATTTTCCTAAAATTCTATTAATATTTAAACTGATCTTAAATTTCTTCACAAGAAGAAGTGCAGAGTGGGGGGAAAAAAAGAGGGTTTTGTTTGGTTTTAATCCTGTGCTGGTAGCTTATGCAGCAGTCCTGAGCAAGATTACTTTTAGTTCCTGATACCAGTAATGTTGATTTCTAATCTGAGAAATAGATTCTCACCTCCCGCTCTGCTGAATTATATTGACAGGAGTCTCAATAATCATGAGAATACTTTAAAGAACAGAAATACCAAAGGCGCGTGAAGTTACTAAAGCAGGTTGTTGTGATTAATACATGAGATAAGCTACAGCACAAAGTAGAAGGAGGTAAAAATTTAATATTGTCAAGGAATTCCTTAATAAAATGGATGAAATTTTGTGAGGTACAATGTGTTTGAATGAATGAATGAATTGGAACTGATGTAGGTTCTGCTAGATCTTTCTCTTGCAAAGATTTGTGGTGTAAGAACTTACCAGAAATAGCAAATCCTCGCAATAGTTTTCTGTGATTAATATTTTTTCTGATGCATGTGTGAACTGAGGCTTAAAAAATGGACTCTTTGGCCCAGGTTGCCTTTCATAGGTGGCTTTGTAACAGAGGATTTTATCCACCAGCCTTGCTGAACCCAGTGAGCAACGTCTTTTTTTCTTTGAAGAAAACGAAATAGTGGGCGATGGGAATACTGAGAGCTCAGTCCTGAGCGGTTGTTGGTGCCGTTTTCCAGAGATTTCTGGAGTAAGAGCAGGATCTATAAATCTTACCATTATCTCATTAAAAGCAACCAAATGTTTGGGACTAGAAGATAGCAGGGCTTGAACTGCTTATTGGCTTCTCCTTGGAGTAAGCTTGGAGCTGTTGTCGACTGTTCAAAGGGAGCCACATCCAGAGCTCCTGATTGGAAAAACATGGACAGGGAGAAAATGCCAAGACCTGTAGCTGCCTTCTGTCTCCAGCACCAGCGTCAAAATGTTTTAAAACTTTAGGATGAAGTTGGGGGCTTAAGGTTTGTATTTTGCTGGTGTCAGTAGAGGAGCAATGAGTGGGGCCACCAGGACACGCAGAGAGAACCTCATCCTCGCTGGGCACCGAGGAGCTGACCCTGCCTTCCCGTGTGCCCACCTGTGTAAACCTCTGCTTTTTTATGTATTTTAAATGCTTTTTCTGCCTTGGTTTGAAAGCTTCTTATACAGACAGTGGTCAGACCCTCCCTGTGTTTAAACAGAAGGAATGCCATAGATTTATGCAGTAATTTCTCATTTATTCATTGATATTTAACGACAAGTATGCCTGAAGCTATTTGTATACCTGCCTTCTAACGGGGACTTGGAAAATACCTTTTAAGAGGCCTTAAAAGTGAAATGAGGAAACTCTAGAGCCCCAGGACGCTGGATGGGCAGCGTCTTTCACTTGTGACATGCTAAGAGCAGAGTGAAACCCTGGGTCTTTGGGCTGAATTTAGTGTGCTCACTGCAGCTGTTCATCAGCAACTGCTTGTTAAACTCCGAGGTATTTTCCTTTGAAAAATATTTCAGTCATGCTTGTCATAAGTAGAATTTGGAAGTCATTTTAAGTAGATCCTCTCCCAGACATCGCCCAGAAGTTGGGCAATGGAATGGAAAACGCTCCTGGCCTTTTTTACAGAGCTCGATTCTCAACACAAACTGGCCTAAGAGGTGGGTTGCTGGAGAGGAGGTAGAGCAGGGACCTGGTGGCAGGCGTCTGCGAAGCAAAGGCAGTTGTGATGCCCAGGAATGTCAGTTGTGGAACAAGTCTGAGCAGCTTTTGGATGGCTTCATTGTTTGTGGCACTCAGAGCACGGGGCGGCTTGGCAGGGAGCAGCTTTGCCATGACCTCCCCAGTTTCATGTTACCTTCTCCAGAGCCTGGGTGAAGATCGCTCTCTGAGACGCGAGCGGCAGCAGGCAAACGCTTCCCTTCTCACCAGGCTGGGACACACCAGTACAACAGCTTCTACTACAGTTTTGGCTTGTGCTGGGCTTTCTGTATGTTCCCAGAAAGGATCCTCGGTGCTCTCTCAGTAGCCAGAACAAGACCTGTCCATCTGAAGCGTATCAGAAAGAAGCTGCAGTATTCTTGTGCTCATTTTAAGGCAAAGCAGAGGGGGCATCCCAGTTATAGCACAAACTTAGCAATGGGTGAAAACGGGTCTTTTTATACTAATAATCTAGAGGACTTTAGTTCACATCTTGGCTCAAAGGGTAACAAAGATGATTAAGGGTTTGGAGCATCTCCCTAATGAGGAAAGGCTAAGAGAGCTGGGACTCTTTAGCCTGGAGAGGAGAAGGCTGAGGGGAGACCTTCTTCATGCTCACAAGTATCTCAAGGGTGGGTTGAAGGAGGATAGAGACAGACTGGTTTTTCAGTGACACGATGAGGGGCAAGGGGCTCAAGCTGGAATATGTGAACAGGTAAAAGTAATAGTGTAAATTTAAAAAATAGTCAGAAATTCAAGGCTGTCATCTGGGAACTGGACTCGGTGCAGTGGCTTAACCTTCTCTCGTTAGTGTTTGTGTAACGGAGGGGGAATGTCCCTTGGCTTGGCAGGGATGTCCCAGGCAGAATGATGCTGTGAAACCACTGGAAATGAAAAGCAAAACCACTGGTTTGCAGGGGATCACAGGTGTAATTAATAAAAAATAAAGAAAATCAGAAAATAAGCCTGAGAAATCATTTTTTTCCCATATGAACATGTTACTTCACAGAATTCTTTAGATCCAAGTTGTGAAATGTGAGTATATTCAGATGGTGGCCTTCAGTCCTTACCGACATTATCATAATGCAGTTTATTATTACTTTAGTTTATTATTACTTTCACTGACATTATCATTAACTCTTTGTTATGTTTTTGAACCCAAACTAAACTACAGTAGGGAATCACCCTGAGCCATCAGATTTGCAGTCGGGTAAGGAAGTAATTGACTCGTGTTAAAGCTGAGTTCCGTGATTTAGGGATTTTTATTTTTAAGCTGAAGGTCCAAATACTGAGTGACAGTTTTAGGTTTATACACTTCTGTTCAAATCCATCTGTGCACAGTCCCTCTGAGTACAGGGCTGTAGTCCCAGGGTAGCGTTGGAAACGGGGACAGAAAGGTGTTTGGGAAAGCGGCACCTTGAAACTGAGCCACTGGGGTGAACCCACAAATGGGAAATTGGAACCCAAATTAAAGATGGCATTTTATGTTTTACAAAAAACTGAGGTTTTTGATGAGTTTTAGAGAAAACTGACCCTTCCAGGGGCCTGGTCTCTGAGTGACCGCGTGGGAACACCAGGTTGAAGTAGGCAACAAAACCCATTCTTTTCAAGGGGTGTCCGTTAAAACCAAACTAATCCTTTCCTCAGCAAGTCTGCTTCCCTATTGATTCGAGAGTATGTTTCCAAATTGTTTTCCTTTAGCCAGGTGGTACTCGGCTGCACCCTGCTTTCCCTGGGTATGGGACAAGGCTGGGTGTCCCCTGCCTGTGCTCTCTGTGACACCCATGACACCTTTGTCTGACCCTCTGCTCCACGGCAGGTGAACACCAGGCTTGGGCTCCCCATGTGTTATGTGGCTTCCAAGCAAGGAAGTCCTGCTCTTTCTCTTTTTCAATCAGTAGCTCATTTTTTCATTTGTTTGTTGTTTTGTTTTGGGTTTTTTTTTTTTTGTTTTTTTTTTGTTTTTTTTTTAAATCAGAATCAAAATGGGGTTTGTGTGCTGTTGGATCGTACTGTCTCATTGCTCCTGCTGCTGTAACACTGAGAAAAATCCAGTAACTCCAGGCTGGTGGGAACAGTAAAGCTATGCACAAAAGCAATTTATATTAAAACCACCCAACTTTCCCTGCATTCCTGACCACACGAGTTAGCATACACGTGCTAAACAGCGGGGGATTCAGACAGCCAAGTGACAGCAAATCCTGCAATAATTCAAACCTCTAAGGCTGCCTTTTTCCATGTCTTTTCTCTCTGCAGCCCTCCTGGGCCAGGTGATGACATACAGTTGGCTTCTCCCCCCCATCCTTCTGAGGAACCCGTGGCTGTTTCTGCGACATCTGCGACAAATGTTGACCCTGTGGCTGCTGCTGAGGTGACTGCTGCAAGGTACTGTGTCCCTGCACAGAGCCCTTCCAGAGTGATGGGAAGCAGCTCCCAGCTCCTTACTGGTGCTGGTGGGTGGGGGACCATGGAGGTCAGTTCTAGCTGAGAAGTTGCTGTCACTCTCCTTGGATGGAGATATGTCTGGAATGGCCAGTTACTGATGGGTTTGCTGAGCCTGTCTGGAGTTGGTGGAGCATCTGTTGTAGAATTACCTGGGTTGGAAGGGACGTTTCAGACCATCTAGTCCAACCATCAAATGGAAATCTCTATCAGCATTTAAATTTCCCTCTGCCAGAAAACCTTCAAAGGAAGACACCATTTACCTTTCCATTCGATTGATTCACTTTGGGAATCAAATGGATTTGGAGGGTCATGCCATGCAGAGGTGCAATACATGCCTTAAATTTTTTAGGTGCTTGTACTTTCTACTACTATTATTATTTTTATTAGTAAGAGGTAACTGATCCTTTGGGTATTTTCTTTAATTTTGATACATTCCTTAGTAGTCTAATGCTGATTATAAAGCATTCAGGTACCTCATCTCTGGGCTTTTTGTCAGTTTTCACTTGCATTAAGAAGGGAAACTGTTGCTTTATTTGTGCTGGTGGCAGTTGGGTTGTCAAGGTCTCTGGGTGTATGAGCTTGTCTTAACTGTCAAGAGCAGAGAAAGCCTTGTAGGGTGTGTTTACCCTTCAATCACTGTGGATTCAGTGAAGTGTAAACATACACAATATATTTAAGCTAGAATTAAATCATGTAGCCGACGTCACAATAACACACTATCAAAGGCAGAAAGGAGCTCCTGTGGTTTGCTCGATCCACCTTAAATGCTGGGTGGCTTTGCTTTTCAGCCCATAATGGTTTTGTATCCGTCCCCAAGCCTGGTTAGTGGCTAATGCTGGCTGAGTGAATTTGTGAGAAACCAACTTTTTTCCTACAGTCTGGGTAAGATGATGTAGAGCAGCTTACAGTGGGAAGCTACTGGCGTGGACTACTTCCAGTTCTTGCAAGTTTTTACTCAAAGTGCTGTGTTTCTTGGGTTTTAACAAATGTAATTGGGTTACTGGTGGGTTTTGGGGGAATTCTGTTTCTTCTTGCTAATGGATTGTTGGCCATAGTAGTAAGGCAGCTAGAAAAGAGGGAGCAGTAACTGAGGTGGAGCCATGAGCTACTTTCTGAGTGCAGAGGGATGAAAAAAGACTCACACAGAAAGTGCCAGGAAGGTTTCTATGTGGTCTCTGGCCTACAGTCGGAGATAGAAGACTGTTGCCGTTGGGGTGATAGTTTGCTGTTTGTAGGGGAGAAGGCACAGAGCTGTCTGTGATTAAATGTCACCTTAGGAAACATTTAGGAAGAGTATTTTAATTTACTGCTTCTTGTAAACTTGATGAATTCACACTGCTCAGATTCTCATCTGGATCTGGAATTTCAAGTTAATTAGATTATACCTTATGTTTTGATCTACTTCCTAACTTCGGTCTTAAAAATTATTTTACTCTTAATGTGCAAATGTTGGTCTCAAGGTTCCTTGCTTCATCCCAGTTATGTGGGCTGGGAGTGCTGGTGCTGAGCCCAGTAGGGGTGAGGGCACCCAGACCCTGCAGCGGCCGCAGGATCTGGTGCTTGTTTCCATATCCTGACCTTGGTGAAAGTGCAAGGACATTTTTGCAAGAGTTCAGTGCTGAAAAGCTGCAGACGTGGGGTATTCAGCCTGTAAGGAGGTAGTTTTTCAGCTTCTGAAAGGGAGGAAAGTGAGAGAAATAGTGTGGTCAGCTGGAGTCACTCTGGCTGCAGGTAATTTGCCTGTGTTTGTTGGTTTTAATTCTCTGTTTATTTTTTCAAAAAGCCACATGAGTTAACTCTTGCCAGTATTGTTTGTTTTTCTTTCTCCTTTATTTTGCCTCCTTGTCCAGCTTGCTATAAAAAAAGCCTACCTGTTCTCCTTGTACCTGCCTTTCCTGTCCAGGCTGTTGGCTCTTGGCAGCTTCTCTGGGAGCCTTGCAGAGGTCATCCCTCGTGTCCTGGCAGGAGAACCGCAGGAGGTTCCCCATCTGCCCACCTGCAGATGCAGCTGATGGGCAAGAAGAGGGGTTATTATCACTGCAGCTGGAGCCCTTGCTTCAGCTCCTGTCTGGAACAGGCATGGCAGGACTCTCTTCCAGCAGTAACATGTGCTCCTGACTTCTCTGTAATTTGGGCAGACCTCAGCTGATAACAACATAGTGTTAATAGCACCTGAAAGTACTACTCTTAAAATGAATGGGATTACAGTCACAATGAAGCTCAGTCATAGCAGCTCTGGTCTTTTCTTATCCAAGGGAAGCGTTTGTTGTTTCATGTTATTGCCTTATCCCTCATCTTCTCTTCACCTGTGACATGGAGGAGATCCTTGTCTACATAGGTATGATGTTCATATTAAAGCTACTGCTATTTTGGCAGTTTGTGAAGAGATGCTGCGTTGCTGCTTTTCAATAGGACCGCAAAAAAATCCTCTAGTGCACACACGTGTCATGTCTCTGTGCCGATGCTTTCTGGTTATACCTCAGCACGACGCTTTTGAAATGCTACCAGGGCTACCAGATGGCATGATGCTATTCCAGTCTGTAAAGTTCAGTTATAAAGTGTTTTTCCCCCAATATATTACTTATTTACTAATAAGTTCCTTTTGTTAAGTTTCCGTGTATTACCCCACCAAGGATGTCAGATGGTGTGCACTTTGACAGGGAAAAATAATGGAGCGTATAAGGCAGAGGTCAGTTTGTGCTAAATGCATTCCAGATGGCAGTGCATAATAAGATATCGGGTTGTCCATCCATCTGTCCAGTCAAGAAACTGTATCTTTGTTTTGCTTCTTGAGGAGGGTGACTGTCTGCCTCTCTCTACCCCTGCCAATAACATATTGAGGGACAACACGGTGTCATCAGCTCAGTGAGGAGATTTTATTTACTGTATCTACAGGGGACTGCCCTGAAAAGAGCTGGCTAAAAAGTGCAGTGGCCAGTTCTGCCAGGCGTTTTTGTTTAGCAGTCAAACCAAAAGGCCAAGATTGCTCTGATTTGCCAATAGACGTAGCACTAGGAGAAATTTTGGCTCTAATCTTCATGCTGCAGGTGCAGAGCTCTGCAATGAGGGCTTCAGATTTGTCTGAGAAATGTTTGGATTGGAAAAGGCAGAGAAATGCCCTGGCTGTATCAGACCACAGCTTGGCTCTGGTTAGAGGTTTGAAAAGTTTCTGAGCCGCATCTGCCCCGTTCCCCTGCAACTCGCTGCCCGTCCTGTGGGCAAAAATAACAGCAGGTGCCTGGGAAAAACAGCAGCTTGGAAAGCCCTTGCTGCATGGGTTATCTTTTAAGGTCAGGCTGTAGGTAACAAGCTGGGCAGCCCAATCTGGTCCCATCTGCATGGTAAGGAAAGCTTCTGCTCTTGAATTTAATCTTCAGCTGAGGTTACAGAGCTGTTGTGTGGCATTTATGGATGGTTGGACTCGATGATCTTAAAGGATTATGATTCTGTGATTGAGTTGGGACCAGGCAGGGCTGTCATAGCTCTGTGGTGAATCCTGGGCATCAAAAGCTGTTCTGAATTGGAGTTGGCATTGGAAAACGTTGGAAAGCAATGCCCAGGGTCTGCTGCTTGGTGGTAGATGGACACAGGCAGGAATACCGAGGGGTGTCTGTGTTTGCATGACCAGGTGGTCAGAAAGTGACTTTTGAGAGTAACTTAAAAATAAACAGACACAGAGCTTGAGAAGCATTTGTTATCTACAGCAGCTTGACTCTATGGGGTAGACAGGCCAACATACAGTGCACGGGGATGACTTGGCCCTTCTGGGAGTATCCCTGCTGCAACCATTGGAGTATTACTAATTGGACACTAAGTTTAACAGCAAATTTTGTTTTAGTAAGAGTTGTGGAGAAGAAGAGTTTTGATGCAGCTGCTTCATGTCTGAGCTGGTATAAGTCCCATGCTTTGATATGCGTACTAGAGTTGATGGAGATCTGGGCTGAACTGTTTAAAGTGGAACCCAGGAAATTCCATCTAGGCGTGAGGAAAAACTGAAAAACTTCTTTATTTTGAGGGTGCCAGAGCCCTGGAAGAAGCTGCCCAGAAAGGGTGTGGAGTCTTCTGTGGAGATAAACCCACCTGGATGCGTTCCTGTCCAGCCTGCTCTCCAGCCAGTGTGACCCTGCTTTGGCAGAGGATTGGACTAGATAGTCTCCAGAGGTCCCTTCCAACCCCATATCATTCTGTGATATATTAATTATTTTGGACAGATGCTGTGCTGCACTTCTCTGCCTTAATTTGTGCAGTCTGTGCCATTTCTGAGCTGCTCTGCTCCTGTCTTGTGAGGTTAATCATGCCACCAGTGGGCAGCACCCACCTGCAGGTAATGCCCAACTGGTGATGGACAATAACTGGTAGCACTACGCGGTTGCAGTTCTACTACAAACCATGCTGAATGGTGCCAAAAATTATTATGTGGTGATATTAACCCTTGTCAGAGCGACAGCAGTGGGGAACAGGAATGGAGGAAGCCCACGGTCTGGAGGGAGATGCCTCCTGGTTCTCACTTTGGTGTAAGATGTCTGAGAAAATGCAAGGGCCAACTGCATCCCTGCCATGCTCCTGGACAAGCCCACGTGCAGCAGGAAGGCAGCTGACACTAGGCAGGCGGGTCTTTTTGGGAATCCCAGAACTGATCAGTTTAGGTGAAGCTTGGAAAGATGAAGGGAAAATATTTGTGGATTTTAACAGATATAGATACTACAGCTCGTGAAAGTAAGCCTTGTGCTTTGTGAGGACGAGGGAACAGAGCTCTTCTAAAAACGCCTGTGTTTTGATGGCAAGTTTTGCTTTGGAGAGAGCGTGAGAAATGACATTAGTCAAAGCGTATCTTTGAAAATGGTTTCACTTTATGTAGAAAGACTTCTTGGGGCCAGGGTGGGGGTGAGGGTAGGGTGGGGAGCTGAAGGGCTGCAGATGGGCAGTGGGGGAGCAGGTGCTGCTGTTAAGCAACTGATGGATCAGTTTTAAGTGCGTGTAACATAAGGGCCATAATTTTATATGCATTCAGTATTCTTGCTGGGCTGGGCCCTCTTGTGAATTGTTTGGGTTTTGCAATTCTTTGTTTACTCTCCAAACAGATGTTCAGCATTCACTTATTTTTAGCAGTTTACTTTTTGCTTTAAAATCTTACTTTCTCCAGTGTCCCTGTGACCCTATATAGTCACATCCCCTTTGTATATATTTGATGCCATTACTATATTAGGACAAAGACATTTTTAGCAAAGGGAAAAGTCCTTTGTGTAAAAAAGGAAACAGCTTGCTTTTAAATTTATATTGTCACTTGATGTGACTGAAAATTTAGGAAGTCTATGTCAGTGTCAGACCAGTTTGGACACACTGGGGAAAGGGAGGAAGGGAGAAAGGAAGGAAGGAAAGAGGGAAGAAAGGAAGGAAGGAGTGCATAAGGCAGAGGTAATTTCTTAGAAGAAATAGTTGACTAGCTCTCTCATATGGCACAAAGCAACGTCATGGCTATGAGCTAATCAGGGTAAACCACTCGCAGAAAGAGCTTTTGTGATCTTGGTAAATTATTGGATAAACACTTTGGGAAGTAACTGTTCTCCTATGAATTGTAATTAAAGTTAAAGATGTGATTTATGTTTGTCCTCTGTTTGTATACATGTTTCTAAAGAAAGGAACAATTTGTCCCTGAATTTTACCAACTCTTATTCAGTAGCACAACTTAATCTGCCTTCTACAATTACAGTATAATTACTGGGGGGAAGGGGAGAAGAAATTTCAACAGGAATGGCTAAGGCAACTGTTTATATTTAGTTCAGGAAACCTAAAAGAAACTTCTCAGCCAAGACCTGGTTCCACCAGCGTTTCCTTAAATGTGTGTGTCTGGGTGTCTGGAAACAGGAGCTGGCAGGAGGGGAGGGTGTTCCATGTGGCTGCTGCCCCAGGACATCTGGTATGTTGGGGGTGCCCTGGGAAGGACAATGTGACAAGACTCTACGCTGCTCCTGCTTTGGAGACATCAAGTCATTGGTTATTTAATTCCTTCCATTAGTTTAATGAGTATGGTCAAGAGCAGGGGCAGTAGCGTGGTTACCAGTCTGCTAAAAGGGAGGGAGAATGCAAGGGTGATCTTTTGGATTCCCAGGGGAATTACTTTCTTAAAGAGTATTAGAAGGCTCATGAGAAAATGTTTTCTTTGTATTGCTGTCGAGGGTTTTTTTCTAATTTGGGTTTTGCTTAAGAAAACAGAAGGTTAATGGTGCTGTATTCTGCTCCGGTCTGCCTTGATCCCCCTGCGTGTCAGGGATATGGGCAAGGTGATGGTTCCTCCTGCACTCGGGCTGGTGTCCGTGTGTGAGAGCTCCAGTTCTGCAGGAACCAGGGGTGGGCATGTCTCCCCACAGAGCCTTCCCTTCCTGAGAAGAAACTCAGCCTTTCCAATCTGTATTTTCATGCTCTGGAAACCATTACATGGTTGTCATTCTTCTGAGCCTGGGTCTGGTGGGGCTTTGCTGAGCGGAGGGACTTGTAGGAATTAACAAATACAGCAGTGTTACAGTCCTGTAATCTTAACACTCATGTCATGAGTTCAGGGATTATCGTGCTTTTAGCTTTTAGGGAGAGCTTTTAACATTAGAGAATTCTTTAGTCCTGGGTTTTATTTTTTTTCCTCTGAAAAAAAAAGGTCACTTAATTGAATGTTTGTATTGTAAGCTGAGAAGAAAGGGCTGTCTGAGAACTGTGAAGTAGTCATCAGTGATTTATTTATTTTACTAATTTCATATACAGTTAAATTCCTCTGGCAGTTAATGTTATGGTGTATAAGAGCTATCAGAACTTTTACAGTATCACTGGTTAAACAGTCACCTGAGAAACTAAGTGAAATTGGGTTTCTAGCAAGATGTAATTTGTGGGAGGCGAGAGAGAAATGGTATTGGGGGGTGTGTGGGGTGTGCTCCTTAGAGCCACCTTAGTTTAGATCTAGCCAAAGTTCATCTTTCAAGGAGTCTTCCCTAAAGCTGAAATTTGTCAGCTTATTATTTTTAATAATTGTTTTGCAGCACTTCCAAGCTTGAGAGCTGCAAAGAAGCCGATAATCTCATTCCTGGGGATGTGCCTTTGGCTGCAGCCGCTGGTGATGGTGTAGAACTACCTGCCCAGGAAACTGAAGGTTTCACGGGGGAAAAAAAGAGGTATTGTGCAATATTTTTTCATAGATTATAATAAATTTCCATATCTGTACATTCTTTGCATAAGAAAACATAACTACTGTGAAAGAGGTTGTGTAACTTTCATCAGATGTTTTGTGTAGTTATATGAACACTTTGTTGCTAGATTTTGGAAACAAACGCTAGACTATCAAGACCTGCTTTCTCCAGTATATTTACACCAAAAGGCCAGAAGAGGGAGCTTGGACTACACTGGTTATTACCGTGCTGATCTTCCCAATGTCTTTAAAATAATACGTTTTAAGGGTTTTTTTTTTACCCCCCAAGTGTTTTACTTGCTTGAAGTTCAAGAAAAAATTTGGGGACTGAGACAGTGCAAGATCAGGTCGCGTTCCAGAGGACTGTTCTACTCATTCTCCTTCAGATGCTGACGGCATCTTTCCCCACCCCACCCCAGTGATTCGCATTGTGGTTGTCAGAACTGAAGAAGTTCATCTTGGTTTTGTTCTTGCTGAGGAAATGTTGAATTATCTTCCAACAACCATCTCAAACTGGATGATTCTCTCCTTCAGATTTGCACTGATTGGTGCTGCAGTGTTTGATAGATGGCCTGGGTAATTTTTGCTTGGAAACCCCCAGGATGAATTTTCCCCTCTCTAACGTAGTCAAGCTGAGACATGTGCTTCGATATTCGTGTCAGAGCTTCAGATGATGCCTGTCTCGAGGGTGATTAACTGGTGTGCTCTTGTGGCATGGCAATAAAGGCATGCCCTTGTTGTGACATCTATTAATGGAGAAGGTCACAGCACAGCTGAGAATATTAAATGGGCACTCCCCGGAGAACAGTGTTCTCCACCCCACAAATACAGGCCCCAGCTTGTGACAAGAATGATACAAGAGACACCATGGGAAATACAGCTATTCCGCTGAGCTCTGTTCAGAAATGTCAAAAGATGCTGCTGTCAGCAGGAAGATGCTCTGAATCACAAATGAAAACATACATCATAGACATCTTCTGCTGTGGAACAGTGAATGAACAGCTACCAGCAAATGCTATTCAGAAAAACATCCACAGTATAGTATCTAGGAAACACGGAATCACAGAATGATAGAATGATTAGAATTGGAAAGCACCTTAAAGATCATCAAGTTCCACCCCCCCTGCCCTGGGCAGGGACACCTCCCACCAGACCAGGATGCTCCAAGCCCCATCCAGCCTGGCCTTGAACCCCTCCAGGGATGGGGCAGCCACATCTTCTCTGAGCAACCTGTTCCAGTGTCTCACCACCTGCACAGGAGAGAATTTCTTTCTAGTATCTAATCTAAATCTCTTCCAATTTAAAACCGCTCCCCCTTGTCCCGTCCCTCCACTTCCTGACAATGGGTCCCTCTCCAGATCTTCTGTAGCTCCCTGCAGATACTGGAAGGTTTGTGTGATGGTTAACTACGTGCCCTAAAGTTCTGATTATTTTGATCAGAAAACGATGCCCTCACCTCCAGTGTATGTATTTGCTGCAGCACAGTTAGTCCGAGTCCTCTGTGCAATGTTCCTCCATGGTGCTGTACTGGACCTGCACTTTTTAATCTGTCTGTAGTTGGAGAGAGACAGGAGTGCTCAAAGGTCTGTTTTGCACCAGTGTGCAAATTCTGTCATCTGGAGAGAATTTTCTGAATGAAGAGTAGATACTACGGTCACACTCTAAAAATGGAGAGAAATGGTTCAGGTGAGGTTGTAAATTGGAAAATACTCACCTCAAGACGCTGGCTTTTTCTAGAGAATCATCTTTATTTGTTTGAAACTTATAGGTACCCTGAATTTCTCATTCTGTGAGTGCTTTAGTATCATCACAAAGAACTGTCATTTACAAATCCAAACTGAAACCACCAAAACACGTGGTGATATTTTTTCACCCTTTTCACCAGAATTCAGCATCAAAGAGGGGAGAAATAATATTAGAACTCTGCAGACAAGCAGAGCTGCTTTGCTCACATATTTAGATTGGTTCAAGATCCTGAAGTTTCCGTTTGCTTTTGTTAATTACGTAGTGTGTTTAATAATGTAAATATCTGTATGAAAGAGTCTCTTAGATGGGGTAAACAGTGGTGTGATTAAGTAATATTAGTAGTACTGCTTATGCAAAATCAAAATCCAACCTAGGGTGTCAGTAACCAAGCTGTACATTGGCAAGAATCCTTGTCACGTCTCCAGAATAGTGGCCTGATCACCCCCAGCCGCCTTTCTCTGAAGCTGAACCCACATGTTTGTTCTTCTTGTAACGTCAACATCGACTTTCAGAACCTTGATGGAAGTTCAGGTGCATAGGGAGGTGAGAATTAGAGATATCTGTGAGACAAAAGATAATTCTTGCATCTTCTTGAAAAGCAAATACATTAGTGTCCAAATAGCATTCTGCTGTTACAGTCAGCCCCTTATGTAAATTATTTCTTGGACTATCTTGCATTTTTATGTGATTCCTATGCATATCACATTCATTATGTGCATCAAGTCAAATCAACCATGGGAAATAATAGCATGCAAATTGGGTTATGTGTCACTGTCACATTTATGGCAACTGCCCGGCCGGGAAGGTGCTAAACTTCTGCAAACGCTCTGCCGTTGGACAATTTTCTGCAGAATGGGTCCCTGGGGTATTTCAGGCTTTTCGGTGATTATGATGGTCATATTATGAACTGTGGCACAGGCACTTCATAATACGGGAGAAGTGCTGAAATACTGCTTGTGAGTGTAAGTTGGCCTTTCTGAAAGCCCCACGGATAGAGCTGGAAAGACTCTATCTATATCCATCCCCCTGGTGGTCCCATGAGGAAGAGAGACGGACATAATCCATTCTGTAGAGCAAAAAGCAAATGCTGTCTTTGCATATGGTCTCACTTGCTTTGAAAGCTCCACCTGAGATGTTAAATGTGGCTGGTGGGATTGGAGAGGTGGGTCTTCCTTGTTGGCAGATGCAGGGTCAGTTTTCTTTCAGAAGCTCAAACAGAATGGAGTCGGATCATGTTGAGAGACTCTGGATGGATAAGGAACTTCTGCTGATCTCAGAATCTCTGAAACTAAATACACATCTCTGTCTTACCCAGTTTTCCTGAAATGAGCCTGGAACCAATTGGACATGCAGCAACAAGTCTTTCTATCTGAAAGCAAAAAGTCACTGCAATTTTTACAGAAAGCTCTGCTTTCTGCGTCGTTGGTTTCCAAAAGGTGGTTTCTCAATACTTCCCTGGGATGAAGCAAAACTGAATTATTGGTGTCACACAGAGAAACAGGATAGGCGTTATGACTTCTGGTTTAGATTTGCTTGGTCACATGCTGAAAACAAGTTTTCTCCTTTTGCCCGCCCTAGGAGAGGTTTGGTGTAAAACTAACTAAATAAAAATTAGTGTGTTGCCTTCATTGCTGACCAATACTGATAATCCTAGACTGAGTAGTTTTTAATGATGCAATGAAAACCAAGAAGGGATTAAATGGGATTCAAAACCACAAGGCTTTTTTCCTTGAGTGAATTTAACTCTTTGGAAAGGGATTAATCATTCCACTAAGTTTACAGGTGTGTTGAGCAAGGAAGAGGTGGAAAATACAAGTGAGGGATACAAATGCAATCTCAAGGCTGCCTTCTTTCCAAAGTGAGAGGTTTTGAGGTTTTTTGGCTTTGGGGTGGGAGGGACTGGGACTGAAGTGTTTTCCCATGTGTTACCTGAGCTGGATGGCAGTATGGTCTAATGAGTCTGGTCAGTTTGGTGTGCAAGTGAAGTAATGCTTTTTTATCATAACAACAGAAGGAAGGCGTTGAAATAACCTTGCTTAGGTCTTGGAAACTAAAATCCAAGAATTTCTCTTGAGCCTTTGTGGCCGATATCCCGAAAAGCATTTACCATCTTCTGAAGCACAACGTGAGCCATAGATACCTTCCACATAATCAGCCAGTCCGTAACAAATGGATGGGAACGAGCCACGGTCTTCCTCTTCATTCACTTCCTCCATTCCAGGTTTTTAAAATAGATTGTGTCTCCTGAGCGATGTGTTCAGAACCACTCAGCCCCAGGTGGGAGGATGCTTTGTGTTGCTCAGTGTAGATCTCTCCAGACTATTACTGAGTAATAGCATCAAATCCTGGGATACCTAAGGTGTTTCGAGCCCAAAATGTTGTGGACTTAAGTGCATTTTCTTGTAGCTGATTGTGGGACTGGTGTGGTGGGGTCCCCAGGTGAGGGACTGGATCCTGCTGGCTTCTCTGGGTGAATCCATGGCTGAGAGGGGACCGTCCTGTGTGTGTGATGGGCAGGATGCCTGGGGACCCCCACGTTGTGTGCTGGCAGAGAATGGCTTCCATAAACCAGCAGCAATTCAACAAATAGCTTCCAGTAACTGCATTTTTAAAAGGCAAAGCATTAATGGATGCTTGACAGAAGGGGGAAATTTCACCATGTCTTTGTTGAGAATCTGAGCTCTCTGGGGTGCGTCCTGCCTGCACGTTTATGCTCAAAAAGAGCAATTATTTGTGTGTGTTGTAAATCTTCTCTCGGTATGTGGCAGTGGACAAAAGGGCCGTGGTAGCCCTCTGTTTGCTTGTTATTCCTGTGTATTTTACAGGTTCCCTCAGGCAATCTATGGTAATTTCCTTGCTGCTAGAACAGGTTCAGCAGCACGAAAATGAATGTGTTATTACGCTAATTAATCCATCCACAAGGAATTTCAGAATGGCATTAATCATCTTGTATCAGCTCTGCAAAACTGGCAATACAGATTCGAGGTGGAGATTATCCACCTGGCTTGGGTGGCTGTTCCCTGGCACTGTGGGACACACGGTGGCAGCTCCAAAGGCACCAAAGGAACCTGGCACTGCCAGGAGGGTAGAGGACTTGCAGGGGCTCACCTGTTAGAATCATAGAATGGTTTGGGTTGAAAGGGACCTTAAAGATCGAGTTCCAAACCCCCTGCCCTGGGCAGGGACACCTCCCACCAGCCCAGGTTGCTCCAAGCCCCATCCAGCCTGGCCTTGAACCCCTCCAGGGATGGGGCAGCCACAGCTTCTCTGGGCAACCTGGGCCAGGGTCTCACCACCCTCACAGGAAAGAATTTCTTCCTGAGATCTAAGCTAAATCTCTCCTCTTCCAGTGTAAAAACATTACCCCTCATCCTATCACTGCATAGAATCCTACATAGAATCTTGTCCTAGAGCAGGTAAGGAAGGGGTTGAAAAAGTCAAGTGTATTTTATATTTCTCAGTAATAAATGTTAAATATGGCTTATGCTTTGGGGGCACTCTACCCCTAATGCTAAATCTTTTAACAACTAAATCCAGAAGAAACCCCTGAAAAACACCAGGAATACTTCAAACCAGTTTTCTCTTAACTCTTTTGAAATCAGTTTGAAGCCGTAAGCCCATGTCTTTAAGAACCATAGAATTGTCTGGGTTGGAAGGGACCTTTCAGATCATCTAGTCCAACCATCAACCTAACACTGGCAAAAATAAATCACTAAAGCTTCTCTCCAAGTACTATGTGTACTTGGTTTTGACCGCTCATCCTTGGCAGTCAGCCTTGGTTTTTTTGCCTGATTTCTTCCTCCTGCATTTTCATAATCTAATTCTTCACATGCCCTTCTCTGACGGCAAGAGACTTTTGGATGGTACCTCCTCAAATCTCCTGCAACGAGGTCCCCCTGGAGAGTGTTATTCCCACCGATCTTGTTAGCTGAGGGTAGGTACCTGGAAATCCAGCTCCGTTCCTAACGAGCCTGTGTCGGGCTGTCTTGGTGATCTCGTGTGTTGGGATGTTCAAAGGTCTGGAAAGAAGCATGGAAGCAAGAAAAGATCCCATGGTTAACTGTGGTGGTTTTGCAACTTTGGTGCAGGGAAATGTCAACGGAGCTTTGGGTGTTTGGATCATGGAGATGGTCTGCAGCAGCAAAACAAGCTGCTGGTTGCAGTCCTGGTCTGAAGGCTGGGCCAGAAATTTGGAAAAGAGGGGGTTTTAAAGCCGTGTTTGTGATCCAGCTGATTGAGCTGGTTCTTACAGCCAGCAGCATGATACAGATGGAATCCCAAAATTGACGTGTCCATACCTCAGTCAGAGGGGAAGGCGAAAAAGCAAATGACAGGCCAGAGGCCGCCTGAAATGTGGGATGGAGAGATCCCCACGGGGCTTCGGCTGTCCTGGACCATAGCGTGGGTGTCCTCCGTAGATCTACGTGGCAGAGAAGACCCACTTTGTTCATCATCTCAGCGCGGGCACCGTGGAGGCTTCCAGGCTGGAGGGAGTCCTCTCGGAAACCTAATCTCCCTGTTTGTGTGGCTTCTTAATTTCATAAAACGCTTTTGTACACGGAATCTCCGGGTGTGTTCAGTTCTCACGTTACTGGTCGTAATTCACTGCCAGCCTCTGAGAGGCTGGAGCCTCCACCCCCCCGGCATCCTGAATAGCTCCGTGCGGGGGCCCCTTTTGTTGTCCTTGCACTGGCTTTCCCATGGAGGGAATTTCAATAACTAAGCAGGCATCTTGCTTATTCATAACTCTTAATGCCATTAATCTCACTTGCAATTTAGATTAAGCAGTGACCTTAGCAACCAAATGGTGATCAATGGAGGCTGGGGCATGGTATTTTTTTACATTTTATTTTTTAATATNCCATTATCATGTTTGTTTCCTGTGAGTTGCAGCATCCACCCTGGTGCATCGTCACTGTTTACTCCATTTTTCCTTTGACTTTTCAGATGGAAATATTCTGTCGGTGTGGTCAGGCTTCAGACTCTTGAGACAATGAGGCTTTATTTCACGAGCGAGCAATGTATCAGTGCAAATAAAGCACTCACACCATGTTAATCTAGTTAAATGGTTGAGCAGACAGTGTGTTTATCAAAGTATTTAATCTATATGGGTAAATTAAATCTCTGAAGCTTTACACCTAGTATCTCCTCGTGTTATTTTGTGGTATATTATTTCATATCATGGTAAAACAGATAGGGCTGTGTTTTGGCAGGTGTTGTATGGAGGCAGTTGAATTGAATGGCTTTTATTTTTCTTGAAGAGAATATTGAAAAAATATCCTACCTATTTAACATTCTAATTATTTTACTACTTAGATTTCATTTACGTGCTCTGGTGTGTCTACTCTGTGTGCTCTAAGACATTTTAAAAAAACACAATAAAACAAAAAAAAAACCACCATGGAAAAAACAAAAAACAGTTATAAAACCCCTCAAACCCCAGGTTTCAATCTGAAGGTCTGTCACTCTTACTTTAGGGCTGAATTTCTGATTTATCCATGCTGCAGTAGGATTAAATTAGGGATAACTGAATCTTGGAGGGATGGTGATAAATGATGTAAATTGCTAATTATAGACTATAATAATATCTTAATTATACTGTGGACATGAACTGCACTAAATGACTATTTATTAGGCACCACTAAAGCATAGGTGTTACAATTGATGTTAACAATTTATTGGGTTTTGCCACTAAACTAAAATGGGATAAATTTGTTGCGTATTTCAGGGAACTTTTCATAGTTACTCTTTCATTTTGTAGCACAAAGTTGCCCAGTAAGCCTGAGAGACAGCAAGAAAGAAATTTGCTTTTCTTCCAGTGCTCTTGCTACCTGATAGCAAGAGGTCATTCCTCTCCGTGACAATTTGCATGGTTCTCCAGGAGGTGACATTTGCGTAGGTTCTCACTTTGGGACATCACAGAATGATAGAATGGCTAGAGTTGGAAGGGACCTTAGAGATCATCGAGTTCCAGCCCCCTTGCCATGGGCAGGGACACCTCCTACCAGACCAGGTTGCTCAAAGCCCCTTGCAGTCATCTTTCAATATAACAAAGGTTTTTACTTGTAAAGGGTGGTCTATTCACATGGAATACTGTGATGATTCCATGAAGCAAAAAAAAAAAATAGAATTTCAACTCTGGGGAGAGAGAAGTGGAAGGGTTCAGGCTGTTTTTCTGTGCTTAAGTGTGACTTTCTGAAGGATTTGATGATGGTACCAGCATTAAGTATTTATTGCCACTGTCCCTGTCCTACAGCAGTGCAGGCAGTGAGCAGGATCCTGGAGCCACCTGGCTGGAAAAACAAATGCAGGGTCAGTGTGATCTCACAATGATTTCTCCTGACGTGTCTCTGGGTGTAATATAAGAGTGAGCTGGATAAATGAAGAGCCAAAGGAAAGGTAGCAAATGCCTTGTAGGGTTCAGCCATCAGCCTCAGCAGTTTGTTGCTTGCAGAGTCTTTTAAGTGACTCTGCTGAAGGCAAGTGAAAATTATAAAATAGATCCTCTCTTGGTCACTTTAGAGAGGGAGCTGAGGCTAAGGAGCAAAAATCTGTCTGCAGGAATGAGACAGTCTGATTTGGAAAATAAACAACAACAAAAATGAAGTCCTGTGTCCCAGGACTGAAAAAAGTGCATAGTGGAAAATTAGCACAGGAAAACAAATAACATGTCTAGAGCCTTGTATTTTTACGCAGCCTGTAATGAAGAAAGCTTGACTTCTTTAAAAGCCTATAAAACCACTTACTCTATAACCTTCAGAGAAATGAAGTCCAAACCCTGAGCGCCCACGTGCTTGGAAACAGTCTGCTTGACCTTCTCAGTAACACAAGGACCAGCCCTGGGAGACCCATATTTCTGGGAAGGATTTAGCAGACAGAGCCTGTGCTTCGAGGCCTGTCAGCTGAGAGGGTAGAGGAGGGCTGGTGCTCCTGGAGGGGGTTTAGTGTACAGGAGTCTCCAGCCTTGAGTGTCCTAAAAAGGGCTGTCACCACTGCACTTCAAAAGATGTCAATGCTTTTAAGTGCTAATGTGTTCTCAAAAGTGCAGCCAGCCTCCCGGAGGCACTGCTTTGCCTTGTGACTGTCTATTACAGAACAGCCGTGATTTTTGACTTCTGTTTTCGAGAAGTTTGGTCCTTTTAGTCCTTTAAGAAAAGGTGTTAATGTTTCTTAGTAGTCTGATGTTGGGGATGCCCCAGCCGTGAGCCCTTTGGTACCTGGCAGCCAAAGAAGTGGTGAGTCCTTTGGGGTAAAAACTTCCCACCCTGCACTCGAGCTTTGGTATCCAAAGGCAATATCATCTAAATATAAATATATATATATTGGGGTAGGGCGGCAGGAGATTCTCTTTAAACAATAATCTACATTTTGTTAACATTTTCCCCTTTCTGTTTGTTTTTGGTAGGCAGTGCTGTTCCTGTTGTTGCTTTGGCAACAGCCTTTGGGATGCTAGAGAAACCCTTTTTTGTTACTGGGATGTTTGGGTTTGCTCTATGTGGTTTGGTTTATGTAGTGCTTCTTTCTGCCCAGGACCTCAATAATGCATTGCAGCTACGAGGTAGAGCTTAATATTTACCCACCCCTTCCTGGGGGGGATGGATGGGGAGGGGGGGGATGTTCAGTAGTTTCTTTGATGTTTCCATGTGTGTATGCATGGTCATGTTTATAACTGACTTAAATGCTTAACACAATGGACAGGGAAGCCAAGAGCAAAGAAACAGAACATAAATTTCAGTATATCATAAACCTTATCGCTGTCCTGTCCAGCACTGGTTTTTGGTGGAAGCACAACAATTTGAAATTGAGTGCAAGTGACCGCAGTCTGAATTTATGTATAAACATCAAATGTAATAAGACTAAATATTTAGGCCCTCTACAGCATTTTAAACAACAAACCAGTAGACGTCAAGTTTCAGCAAAACATTTAGTATAGGCCAAAATAAGGCTTTGGCTTAAATGGATGAAACGGGCAGGAAGAGAAAAGGATAAATTTTGAAGGATGGTACTGAATATTTAAATAGTTGTTTTCAGCAGTGGGATCACACCGAGTTGTTATGCTGCTGTTCGTCTGGAGGCTGGAATGCCTGGGGCATCTTCAAGTCCTTTGAAGCCATGGTGGTNTTTAGTTTTTATCTACATCTGTGTATTTTTCAGATTCCAGAGAAGTTCTTACGAAATGTTCTTATAATGTCAACACAATTCAAATACATTTTTAAGAGCCAGCACTAAATGTAGTCATGAATTGATGCTTCTTGGCAGGCCCAGAGAATGCTTTGGGGCCAGGCAGAAGAGAGCGAGCCCCCCTCTCCTCTGAGGTCTTTCTTAACGACTGGGGAGGGCTGCGGGGAAGACCTTCCCGTGCTGCTCATCATACATCTGTGCTCAGTCTCGAGGTCCGTTGGATTCTGTCCTTCTCCTCGAGACAGACATCAAAGGCCAGAGCCAGCGTTCCAAGCTCACTGCTGGAGTTGCATGATGATTAATTACATGTCCCCTCTCTCCAAAGTGCAAGGAGTGAAACGGGTGACCTTCTCCTCCGAGCATCTGGGGTGGTTGAAAGAATACATGGGTTTGGGTGAACGTAGTAACAAGTGAAATGACAGATCTTCTCCAAACCTCAACCTGGGCTTGGTCCACAGACAGCTCTCTAGTGTAACAGGTTTTGTGGCCAGATCAGAAATAAACCTTCAGCCCGGCTCCTTGCACAGCTCTGGCCAGAGGCTGCGGTCTGTTGTCTGTGCTCTGGCAGCCCTTAGTCAAGAAACATTTTAGGATCCACGACTCGGTTACAGCAGAACTTTTTTTGAAGGACCATCCAAAGGTCTGGAGTTTTGAAATTATTAATGTGTTTCCTCCCCATGAGGTGATTGTACTCACTACTAGGAAACTGCATGTAAAGGGTGATTTGATTTTGTTTTCCTTCTTTTAGTTTCTCCTATTGCACGTTGATGATGCAGTGCTTGGTAAGAGCCGCCGCTGCTTTCGAGCGTGTAACTTCTCTTTGTGCAGGTGCCTTTGGGTGTCATGGACTGAGCTCCTTGATTTTTGGTCTGAAACATTCCCCTAAGGCTCCCAGCAGCTCTTTTCTGGCCAGTCAGTGAAGTATTGACACTAAACTGACAGAAGCACATCCATCAAGGTCTCACTGGTATTGCAGCCTGCGTTCTTGTTTTACTGTTGCGCCCGTCCACGTTGCTGTAATCGAGCTGCTTGGATGGTTATTCTTCAAAGCGTGAAATCCTGTCCCCTTTATAGGCAGGAATGGTGTGGAAGCGGTGAACAGACCTGGTAGTGAGTCCCCGAGGAGTGCTGTGGGCTGTGCTCACGAACTGGGGTGACTGGGAGGGCAGGAGGGGTCAATATCTTATCTGTGACAACCCTCACGACAGACCAGAGCCCCCTGATCCTCAGACACTACTTGCTAAGAGACTTCAAAAGGCTGAGGTCCGTGATCCTGTGGGCTGTCAGTGAAGGTGGTAGCCAAGACCTGTGCTTTAGAGTGGAACTGAACCATCTGTTGCATAGAAGTGTGTTGGGGAACAGGACAAAAGCTTTCCCTGCTGTACAGCTCCTGAAACAACCCTGCTCCCTCAGAATAGGATTCTATCCAAGCCTTTTTTTTTTTTTTTTTTTTTTTTTATTGGGGCTTTGTTTATTTAATAGATGTGCACTCAAAACTTGAGGGAGTTTGACGCAGGCATTTTAAGTGTATTCTCTACACTTGTTAGGAAGGCACCACAATATTTCTGTTTTTCTCACTGGAAAAGCAGGACAAACACTGCCCGTGTTCTCACTCTTGGCTTCCAGATACCTGCTGGAGCTTCGCTTTCCCAGTGTGGTGTTTGCTCTTCTAAGGAATTTTTTCCCCCTCTTTGTCTCCCTTCTCTCTGTAACAAATGACATGCAGAAGGGAGCTCTTATGGTATTCGAAAGGCCAGTCCTCTCTAGTTGAGTCGAGCTGCCACATGCAAAACTTAAGCCGAGCTGTCGTCTCAACCTAACAGGGTCTCTGAACGCAGCCGGGTAACTTCAGTCTCTCGCCTCTTACCATCTACCGGATGGAAACGCTGGAGTTATTAACCGTTTCAAATCTGTTGCCAGAGTGGGCATGGGGTTTTTTCATACAATTCCTTCAAACTCTGTGTTTTGCTCACTTAGGAATACTCTTGACAAGCATATACTTCTATACCAAAGTTTTGCATGCTGAGTTGTGTTTGTATTTGGCTCTGCTGATTTGCTGTCATTAACAAAATTCTCCAGTTCATGGCATTTTATGCTTATCCCAGCAAATATTGCTGTAAAAGGGCTTAAGAGCAGCCTGTATTTTCTAGCACAGCTTCAAACCTGTCCAAGTGATGGCATCCTGTGCTTTCAGCTCTTCATCTGGGAGTTGCAGAGTTGTGACGATGACTGGATGGGTCTGGTTCCTCATCTCTCATCTGGTGATAACTGGAAATGGTTGCTTGGGCTGCCCAGGTGGTGAGAGCTTTCCTCTGGACCTGCCACCACCTGGAGAGGGAAGCATCAGGGCAGGGCTTTGCTGCAGAGCCTGGGGGTAACGGTGGCCCAGGCACCCAGCGGGCACCAGGAATTCTGAAGCTCAGTCCCCGAGCGAGACGGTGCCACTGCTTCTCTGGGGGACTCCAGAGGACTGTTGTACAATGAGACACTGGAAATGAGGGTTTGGCCTTCACAACAACCCCAAAATTGTAACTTGCTTGGAAGTTTGTGGCTAAACAAAGTGCTGGCTCACTAGCTTTTCCCCTTACTTAAAAAAAAAAAAAAAAAGATGCTGTTCTCAAACCAGAATTTAATTTTAGGCTGTCTTTGGAAATGAAATGTGCTTCATGTTCACTGAGCATCTTTGTTCCCTCTTATCCAAAGAGCAATTTATTGCGGGTGCACCCAGTGAGACAGAACCTTGCACATGCACAGAGCAGTCCTTGCTTTGGGAAGTGAGCAAACCCGGCTGCATTTCCCTTTTTATAAGCAGAGAAAAAAACCCAGGAGCTCTTAAAGGTGTCGCAATGGTGAGGCCTCTGCAGGAACATGACAGCCTTGCTGTGTAAGGTGCTTGGAAATTAGTAGGTTTTTATGTTTCTCTTAAATTTATCTGATCCTTTTGACCTCTCTGCCCTGTCACGTCTCCAGAATTGCTACACAGCTTCAAGCCATTCATGTCCCTAAAGCTTAATTCCTAGTGAAGACAGCGCTGCAGCTCTGGGTTTTTTTTTCCCCCTCCTTTCATGATGTGAAACATAACTTGTATGTGGAGCATCTGTTATTTGCTGAAGGCAGTGATGGGGAGAGTGATGGTACCCAGCCCCTTCAGGTTGTTACGTGCATTCCCAATACCTTGGTACCTCCACGGTGGCAAAAAAAAATAAGCTTATTCCTAGGGTTTGGAATGCTGTTTGCTTGGGTTTGTGCTTTTTGGACTTAAAGATCCTCACCAGGACTGTCACCTGTGTTCGGTGACGAGCATCCCCGTGGGTCTCCACCTCCGTGGTCCAGCCGGGGGTTCCGTGTGGGCAGAAGCACAGCGGTGAAGTGCAGTGGTGCCGGTGGGATGGAGCTGCGTGGGCAGGGTCTGCTCCCACATTGCCTTGTTTACCTTGGCTGCTCATGATATTCCTCCCTATGTTCCTCATGGAAGATTCCATTTTTTTTGTTGCAAGAGGGATGAGCTCACTCGTTTAAATGAAAAAAAAGAAAAGCAGCCGTCCTGCTTATTAATCCTCTCCGCAATCATCCCGATATGCACAACTTGCCTGTTATTAGAGGGAAATGTATGCGTGGCATCCAGCGTTCACGTGCATTTGCATTTCAAATCAGCTGAGTCAACACAATATAATGGTCCTGCCTGGAGGTCCTTAGGGAGCCACAGTAGCTGACAATGTGTGTTTAAAGGGAGGGTCTGCTTTTCTTCTTCTTTTTTTTTTTCTTTTTTTTTTTTTTTTTTTTTTTTAAAGCCTGCTTCAATAGCCAATGGTCCTGCGTTAGAGCCGCCTGCACCCTCGCTGCTTGGACCACTGATGTTTAGCAGACGATTAGCCTGTCACAGTGGCTGGGATTTTGTTTTCTTTTTATAAATAACGTTCATCTTGACCGAAGCGGGTAAAAAAAGAAAAAAAAAAAAAAAAGAAAATAACTGGCAACAGTTCAGAGAAGAGAAGCTGCTGTTGAAGTGTTTCTGCTTGTGCTGCCACTGATGCAAGCAGCTGTTTCCATCTGCACTGCAGCATTGCAGCCTCTCCACGGCCAGAGCTCGCCGGGCTCCTCGCTGGTGGGATTTGGGAGGAAGCTGGCCTTGCTGGCGTCTAGCTCCAAGCCAAGGGCACGCCGAGGATGGGAGGGTCGCAGTCCCTGCAGCAGGCGCAGACAGGTAGCCTGAACCGGGAGCCGTCAGAGGCCATGTAAGTGTGCATTCCCTTCCCTCTCCTCCTTTTTCCTCCTTTCTCAACCGCTGGGCCTGCGGCCGTTCAGCACTTAACCTGTGCCGTGCATTAAAGGAGCTGACTTCTGTGTCTGAGGCCTTTGTTTAGTGCTAATTGCCTTCAGCTGGAGGCATAGTTAAGCTTTTGCTAAATATCGGGCGTTATATTTCATAACGCTTTCCTGGTATGAAGGCACCAGGCTTGGGCTGGCCACCTCCATTCATTCATGTCCAGCGATAGCTGGGTACCATATGTTTTGTCTTTTTATGTTTTGGATGCATAATCAATCAAACACAATGTCCATTACCAGTGAACAAAAAACCAGCCCCTTCCCCCCTCCCAAGCCCACCACCTCTGTGTTTTCTCTTTAAAATGCACAGCATGGAGCTGCATTTCACTGTTCGTTTTTTTTTTTTCAGAACTCCTTTTTGCTTGTCACTATAGAGATACTGGTTTTCAGGTCACATCACTCTTGTCAGCATCCATCCCTGTCGTGGTATTGTATCCTCTGATGAATCATAAGGAAGGTGTCCTTAGATCTCTCCTCACTGAAGGCCAACTCTGAAAGATTCACTGAGGGGAGGGAGGAAAAAGCGAGTAATAATTGCTTATTCGGACCAAGTTATCACTTCTTCAGAGAGCTACATCATGTATGGAAGTGCACAAATACGTCTGTGCATGGAGAAATAGCAGAGTCATTTCCCATTTCTGAATAGGATTTTGTCATTTATTGATTGAGGATTTATTGGTTTACTCAGCCAACAGTCTCTTCTCCCCAACCCTCCACCCAAACTACTAAGCTGGCATGCTAGACCATGGACCTTCCCTCTGAATGGATTTGAGAATAATTGCTTGTCTGCTATTGTCATTTCAGTTACGTAAATCACATTTATCTAACGTGTGTGAACACTGAGTTCATTCCTGATTTTGGTAAGTTTTAGGTCTGTATCCACTGGGGCTGCTCTGTAAACCAGCCTCATGTAGGTCTCTTGCATCCAATCCTATGACTATTTTTTTATTTTTGGATGTAACATCTGCTTATTAAGGTGGATCTGATTAGAGTTGAGACATCATTTGTATGTTTTGAGATAAGTGCTTCAGAGTCATCGGGGAATGATAGAGCAGTAACTGATAGTTTAGCCTCTGTAACGCACCTTACGAGTAGGTGTATGTTCCCTATTGTCACGTCCCGGTATATCGGCCGCCGGCTTTGCTTGATACTGTCTTGTTATATTTGTAAGATACGGGAGGCCCAACAGCATTTCTGCAGCCTTTGTTCCTTTGATGTACAGCTTCACCAATGAAGGTTTTTTGCAATATAGTTCCATCTTACATAGTACTGACACTCCTTATATACAACGTCTGTTTTAATGATAGGGTGCAATAAGCTGATGCCTCGCCATCTTTATGGGCTGTAAATTACATTTTCATCTGTGCAAAAGGGTGTTGATTTTTAACAGTGATCCAAGGAGCGGGCCATAAAAGAGATGTAGCTAAAGCAGGGGTCGGTGGTTTTATATACAATTTTCACAACCTTTTAGGGATGCACTCTGTTGAAGAACATAGTCATCAGGGTGTGGGTATATATATGTATATATTTGGGGGGCACACAAATCAATTATGTTGTCGTGTCTTTCAATGGCACCTTTTATATATAAATATACTCATCTTTTGCAGTCAGTCAGTCCTGTGGGGTTTCAATATGATCTTTTAAAGTCCGACTTAATCAACAGATACACTTTTAGCACAGGCGTCATCCAGTAACTGTTGATGTCCTTGGGAAGAGTTTGTGAAAGATATTACTCATCTTGTATTTAATAATACACTAAGAGAGTGTGCCATTTTCTTCAGTGCGACTACATAGCCTTTAAAATAAGGCACGTATGGAGATATTGCTTTCTTTATCCTTGAGAAAGTATGGGCCTGTTTTCCCAAAACAAGAACCTCCTCACAGTATGTCATGGCAGTCAGTTCTGCTCTGAGGTTTTGACTTGGTACCCTAATAATTATAACTTTTACCAGTGCTTTTTGGAATGAGGTTACATTTAACTTACTTTGCACACACAGGCAAATTCCTTAATGGCAGTGACAGTTTGGAGGCAAAAACAACTGGCCGTGTCCCAGGCGAGTTGGGTAACTGCCCGTGTGGTTACAGCATCCCTGAAGTCATCGGTTCAGCCATCAGCAGAGGCCGAGTGTTTAATGGACACAACTTCTAAACAAAGGGAAAGCCGAGGTGGATTTAGCTGCCCTGAGTTCATTAGATTAGAGGGGTGTAAATCACAGATGGTTACTGGAATAGATTTATGTTAGATCAAAAAAAAAAGTACGGAGTGAAACAATTTCCTTCAATAGCTGCTGGTTTAGGAGTTTCTCCAAAGTGTCCTGCGATGGACTTCGTCGCTGAACACTAGTGAAGGTTGTAGAGAGGAATTGATAGTAGAATCAATGCTGAAAAGGAGTCTGGGTTAACATTTTTAGAGTGTAACCATGACTAGATATGCTCTTTTTGCATGTGTATGCCAAATTCCTGATTTTAATGTAAATTTGTTTCAGCCAGGAGAAAAGTATTCGTAATAAACCACTATTGAATATCCCGGGCTGTCAGTATCTCTTGTTCATTGTCGATTGTTAGTGACTCGGTCGCTGGCAGTAGACAATTGTCCTTTTATTTAAAGAAAAAAAGAAGTCAATTTTGAATGATGAAAACGGGAAAGCCCAAGGGAAGCCCTTGACAATAAAAGTTAAGTGTGGATAAAAGCGGTGTGGTTCAAACCTCGCTACAGAGATGAGAAGCTGTCATGTGCTCTGCAAATTGCAGCAGGCACCCCAGTGGTCACAGGTTTAGCTGAATCAAGGGCACAATTCAATCAGATAATAGGCATGGACTTGCTTGAAATAAAAGCAGATGGCAATGTGAGGATGTTTAGTGTGCAGGAATTTATTCAGGTGGGTACACACGTCCCATGCTCTTGTGACCATATCCTTGCCTGCTCTGTTTGTCCTGCTGAGGACATGAGCAGGGTTCAGCTTGTCAAGCACTATATATCAGTGGGTTTCTTTGTAGTAGTAATAGATTTCTTTCTCTTGGTAATGCTTCTTGAGGATTAGAAGACTGGAAATGGTAGGTTTGGAAATGTTGGTAGCTCTTAACCAGACGTCATCTGCAAATGATTGGTTTTTCTCTGATGGAAAGGGTTCCTTTCTCCTGAGCACAAACCACACCTTCCTTTTGTGGAGCGTTGTGGCCACTGTCCTCACAGCAACTGGACAGGATTTATATTCAGTACCCATTTCTTGATCAGCCAAAGGGCTGATGGTGTGTTATTTCCTCCCATCAGGAGCTCTCCATGCTGTGTCTCGAACATTTTCATCCTTTGCCAATCCAAGAGGAAAATGACTGAAGCCTGAGCCAGCTCCCACTGAAGTGGATGTTGAAATGTCCACTGACTTCAGTGGGAGCTGGATCAGGCTCCAAGAAAGAAATGGAATGTTACTGATCGTTGGTAGCAGGCCAAGATGTTGGTGCCCTTGTGGGTTGTGTTTCAATATTTCTTCTGCCGCCTGGTCTTTCCATGTGTTTGTTGGTTGCTGGAAAGACTCAGGAAAATTTAACTGGTTTGACTCAGCCTTGTGGATGAGAGATGGGAGCAGCAGGTCGGTGTGTACACCTGTGTGTACACATGCATATCTCAGCATAAGTACAAAAACACAGCCCTGGCTTGCTACCATGTTTTCTATTTTTCTATCATCTCCCAGACTTTAAAAAGTCCACTGCATGGTTCGTAAAAGTTGGAAAGAAATTAGTGATAAAATATTTGCACAGTTCTGTATGCCCATTGACAGGAAAACCATCAATGAATATGTACATGAAAAAGTGGGATATAAAAATGTGTTAAGATATTAAAAGTATTGAAAGTAACTTGGGTCTTGGGAGGAAGAGAGGCTTCTTTTACTGAATTAGTAGTCAGATGAATCCCTTGACAGATAATTCTACCTATTGTCAGCATTCTCTGCAAATTTGTTTTCTTCTTCCTCTTTTTGACACTCATCAGTAACCATCCCCATCAGTAAGTCGAGCAGATTCTTTCTCCTATATTTATTTACTAAATGGGCTGAATTGCTGGAAGACGTGGGGGTGTTTTACTTAAGAGAAAACAGACCAGCAGTAACAAGGAAATTCTTCAGTTGAGCTTCCCTGTCTTTTATTCCAGCCTCCCTTATTTGAGCCCGAAGGATCTCATCTCTGAAGTCAATGACAGTGCTTCCTTTGATAGGAGAGGTTGTTATATCAACCGCTACATCTGCCACTAGAAGTAGGCAGGTCACACTTAGACTTGAAAACAAAATAAAAAGACCCTGGATTCCCTCACCCTTCTATTAGCAAGGCATTCCTCACGTCTGGCAAATATGTGTCTATTACAAAGCTCTTGATATGAATGGTGTGCCCTGTGCCATGCGTAATGGAGCTGCTGTCATCTATTATGTGTTATGACATTGGCAAATTGGAAAATACAAACTGATGGGAGGCAGTAAAAACCATGAATGAGACGGCGGCATTCCTGCCCGTGCGCCGGGGCTGTCGCTCGCGGTCGGACCCGCTCCCTGTCTGCTCTTGCTTTTCGCTTTGCTTGACCCGGCAGTCAAAGGAGCTGCTGGTTGGGTTGAAATCAAAGATGCTCTTCAGTCCCGTGCGTTTCAAGAGGTAATAGCCTGCGTGCTTTTAATGCTTCTCTAACGTGATTACAGCACACAGAAAAGTGGTTTTGTGTATTATAAGCACATTTCCTTTGTTTTAAGGCCTTACACCTATAGAGAGTGTTTCTCTCTGGTAATGTCTTAAATATCGTTTTCTTATCCATCTCTGAGGTCTTGAAAGGATTTAGCTATGTAACAGACTTCTTTTTGAGTCCTGGCTTTTCAGTGGCAAAAGGCAGAATTTTAATTATAGGTAGAATTTCAATGTAGTTTGCATTTTCTTTGAGAAAGTGGGCGTGTTTGCTGTAAGAAACAAACGAACAAATAATTGTTTTTACTAGGGAAAAACTTCTAAGGAAAGAAAGCATCGTTTCCCTTCAGACCCTTAAATGCTCTGAAGCAGCCATCTGAATTTAGCAGCAGGCTGTGGATATCACGTTTTGTACTCCCAATAGCACCAGAGAGCCAGCTTAATGGGAAAAAAGAAAAAAAAAAATTGAGTTAGTTTTCTTTTTCCACCAGTCTGAGGTTTCAAAGGTTTCTTTCAAGGCACGTTCTGGCCTGAGAGCCCTCATTGCTGCTGGTACCGGGAGAGATAGTAAGATCCCTCCTTAGCTCTAGAAACCAAAGTGGAGTTTGCAGCGTAGACTGCCCAACCCTGTAGTGTGTGAACTGAATTTTGGTTTAAGAACTTGTAGGCGTCTCTGAGACAGACTTCAGGGTAGTTGTAGAGTTCTGTGAATTTAGTTGGTTGCTTCCCCCCAGTATGGTTTGCTGCAGCTCCTTTCCCTCTGCCACAAGGACCAAAGAAGGAGATGGATGGGGCTTGGGAATCCTCTTGCTTTCTGGAGGAAGAAGTGTTGGTTCTGTTGGGGTGAAAAGTCAACTTTGGGAAAATCTGGGGCTTTCCATTTCAAGCTTATTTGGTTCTGATTAAACAGAATCCATAGAATTCTGTGCAAAATTTACAAGATAGGGTTTTCCTAAACAAAAGCAGCTTGTTCCTAGGGTTAAATATAGACCAGATTGTATCTGAAACGTTGCAGTAAGAATCACATCAGCTTCTGCTTTGGGGTTTTGATTTCCTTCAGCACAGAAACCTGCTCTTACTGATCTTGTTAATAGCAGAGCATCGCTCTCCTTAGAAATGAGTCCCGGTGTAATGCTGGGAAAAGGGTTTGGTTGCTAAAGGAGGTGGAAGATGAGCAAGGAATTTGAATCCCTTTGTTTAACTTCCCAAGTGCAGAACTGTCCCCGTCCGGAGCAGGAGCCTGGGAAGAGAAAGGTTTTAGTGCTGTTTTTCCTCACCTGGGAAAATAAGGTTTTAACACTGATGTTCCTCATCGCCCCGAGCCGTGGGCAGGCCAGCTGGATGCCAGCTGGTGAGGTGCCGTCGCACATCAGGGATTGCTGCTTTCCAGCAGGCCGTTGTGCTGAGTCGGCATTTCCCCGAGCTGGGTGTTCAGGCAGCACCTACCGAAGGGGAGGGTTTCGTTGTGGTGGGAGCTGGAGCAGCCCCACGGGAGAGGTGATGCTGCGGCTCTGCTGAGGCCAAGGAGACATCTCCCAGAGCTACGGCGGCAGCAAAAGGATGGCACCCACCCCCGAGTCAAAACATGAAATTATTACGGCCCCATGAGAGATTTTTCTGTTGTTAAGAGGTTGAGATGGTTTTTGCCTTTTCCTCCTACTGCATCCTGGCTGTGTTTCTGTCCGTTCAGCTGGGAATAAGAGTCAGTGAGGATCTGTGATTTATGGAGGCTGAGCCAGAGTAAAATAAGCAGAATATGATGCAGGTTTAAGGCAGAAGGACTCCTCCCTCCCCTCTTTCCCTTTGAGCACAGGGAGACCCCACCTCCCTTTTTCTTCACCCTCCACATAGTCTTTTATTTCCTTTCCAAAAGGCAGGACTGTAAGGCAGGGGGGTTGGAACTACATGAGCTTTAAGGTCCCTTCCCAGCCAAGCCATTCTTTGATTCTATGAACATAGACTTATTTCCACATCTCACTATTTTCACAGATTTCCATTACACTCAAGATTAACCATTCCCTTAGGGACTACAGGTGTCATATATTCCTCTTTGTGCTTCACCATTGCTGCTTTTGTCCCCAGGTCCTGCCTCTGAGCAGGGTGGCAGAGCCAGAGATGTGGCCACGTTGCATTTAAAAGGTGGTGCCAATAAGCAAAGCAATTTTCAAAGCTATGACTCTGGCTCCCAAAGGATTATTGATTATTTTCCCTGGAAGCCATTGCATGATGCTGTTCAGCAGTGAGCACAGGGATGCTTTCTGAGGAGGTAGTTAATGGGATGTTGTTTCCTGGATTAAAACTTTAGAGCTTGTTACCAAAGGCAGAGGAAAGGTATTTGCTGTGGGTATTGAATAATTAAACATCAAATACTGATTTAAACACCAATCCCTACCCTGACAGGGTGAATAAAGTGCAGCACTGACTAGGATTATTGTGTATTGATGGACTGTAAGAGTATATGCAGTAATTATTTTCTGTCTCAGATATTGGGGTATCGTGAATCCTTAGTGTTTTGTCTCATCTCTTGAGAGATTTACGTGTTTGGATATTTAGCAGCCTCTAGGGATTTAGGGACATAGGAATGTATTTGCTGTTGTGATGGCTAAAGATGAGCGCCTTTAATTAAATGGTATTTTCCTGTTGTTCCTCTGAGAGTGAAGCATCTGCCTGAGAAGAGCAGGGGGATTAAAAAAAAATCTTCAATTTGGAGCCCTGTTTCTCTAACGTAAATGTTTTCATTATTGTGACCGAAGCCAGCAAAAGGGAAGGCAGGCTGGCCAGAAAGGATGGGGGCTCCTTTTATTATTCATTTATATCAGTAGTGTTGAAAAACACACTCTGTGAGATCTCAGGAAAAGCAATAAAAAGGCAAAATGTAACACGATTTAAAGCAATATGGGGAACTTCTTGCTAATCAGTTAGAAAAAAAAAATATGATTGAAGTAGTTTGAAGTGCCGCAGTACGTACGCCATGCTGTATCTCTCAGGCATTTTTTTTCCTTCAGATGTGGCTTCCCACAGCTTGAGATGTTTCTCTCTGGTTGCTGTGTGAAAGCAGGAAATGGCTTTTGTTGGGGGAGTGTGAATTTGGCTTCTGCACAAAATGCTCTCAAGATCGCTGAATAAACAAGCAGAAAAAGCAGGAAAAAAATAATTCCTTCTTCCCCTACCAGTTGTGGTAGGAAGATTGCTTACAATACAATAGGTTAAAAACTAAAAATCAACATTATTTTTAAGGTGACTATGCCATATTAATTCTGCTCCACTGCAGTTCTCATCCTGTTCTCTAAATATAACCATCCTGTGAAGGAAAATTGGCCTTTTTATAGTAAGTGATTAATGTTTAAAGGACTCACAAGTTTCTTTTTGCAATCAATTCCAGAAAATATGTTTCCAAACTGACCTGTGTGGTTTGGATAACACGCAAGGTATTATTTTCCATTACCAAAGGCCCACATAATGATCTGAAAAGGGAAGCCATAGCATTGTATTTCTGTTATTTCACCTTTGTGAAAGTAGAAAATCTGGATTTTTCTATTTCAGCTCAGGCATTAAGTTGTCCAAGGACCTGATGTTGGAGGTTGAATGTTCTTGGCAGAGCAGCGAAGCCGCTCAGCAGTTTTACATCAGTAGCGGGTTATAACCGTGCCATATTTACGCTTTCACACCAAATTTGCAGTGGTGTAAATCATCACCGGTTCAGCGGAACTGCCGGAGATGCTCTGGGGCAGCAGAGGACGTTGCACCTTTGGGCTGACGGTGGGAGAAGCACGAAGCTGCACGTAGCAGGGGATGGCTCTGGCTGCTCCTGTGCACGATGCAGAATGATCTTCCTCCCTTGTGTCCCCAAATTAAACCTGGTGCTTGTTGTGGCACATTGCTTGTGGGTCCAGAAATGTCACCTTCAATGTAATAGTGATTATTTTTCTGGGGAACCATGTCTTCCCTGGGTCTTGTAGGAATATTTATGCTGAAATAATATTAGACTTCTTTTTTAATTTTAATGTTAAAATATTGTTCTCTGCAGAGGAGATCCTGCCCTGCTTTCTGCACACAGTCCTGTCAATGTGAGTTCTTGTGTAATTGCATTGCACTGAAGTAGGTCTTTGTCCTTTCAGGGGAATGGGATTTATTTGATAAAAGCTTTATTCTTAAGTGGGAGCTGCAAAGGATGCTTCTCTGCCGCCTCGTAGCTCAGGCCATAAAACGAACACGTGACATTTATCCTGCTCTTATGTTGGGCAAAACACCTCTGCTGAGGGAGAAACTGCAGATGATTTTGCGGAATATGACTTTGGCTGCTTCTTGTGACCCATTTTGCAGTTTGCTGTGAGTTTATTTAATGATAGGATAGATGATCTTTTCCCTGAATACCCTCACAACCATGTGAGAGAAGCCCATTAATAGTTAATGGTCAGAAATGTGTCCCTAAAGGATCCGTCTTGTAAATGGAGTCTGGTGACATGTAAGTGACATGTTTGTACCTCCCTTGGCTCCGAACTCAATGTAAGCGTCAGATCCAGTGCTGAGAACATTCCCCATGGGGATAAGGGGACAAGCCCAATGGCTTTCAGTGGCCCCTGGGCGAAGGGAAGGTTGCTGGGTTCACTCTGGGAAAAACGTTTTCAGAGCTCTCTGCGCTGTTGAATCCTTTTAAGAAGTGCTATCATTTTAATGGTATGTTTCATTGGAGAGAAGGGAAGAGTTGTTTGTGAGGTTTATGTCTATCAGCATTTGTAATGTGGTTGTTTTTTCATACAATGCATTTAACGTGTCCTCGGATGCTGGGTTTGACATGTCAACTGATTCAGATACCAAATATATAATACCTAATATTCAGATACCAAATTCAGATACCAAAAATTCAGATACCAAATATCTAATACCTCAAATAATCGGATGAATCTACCATTATATCTGTATTTTCTATATGTTGCTGATGCATATGAATTGAATACTAACATTTAAAATACATAATGATGTTTCATATTCAAAACCTGTAAGTGAACAATGATCTAGCTAACAATCACCACGTTAAAAGAAGCTAATTAATGTGCCACGTCACGTTAGCTGGAAGTCACCGAGCACACAAGTACTGCACCAAAATGATAGAATACAAAGCTGACACATCTTTGATATTATCCTCACCTACTGCTGGGATGAAAAAAGCGACCTTTTGTTCTAACTGTAGTGTATTCTTGGTCCCCGTGAGCAGGCCCTTGGGTCAGCTAATGGCTCATGGCCTCAACTGGTAACTTGATCTCCAGGAAAGGATTTACCGTTTGGGCTATCTTGGTGATTTTGAATTATGATCCAGAGCTTCATTTGAAAGAGTCCAAAGAAAAAAGGGGAAAAAAAAAAAAAAAAAAAGGAAAAAATATTATATGCATCTCTGCATCACAGAGCTGTGTAACTGCACTCTGAGTGATACCACCAGATGAATTACTGTGGTATCACAAGATTGGCAGTTACTGAATTTTGTCTAAACAGAAGAAAAAATTCTCCTCAAACATAATGTGTTCCAAACAGTCTTTCTCTCCCTCTGGACTGCTTGCATGTCCACAGCAAGAGGCTGTTGGTGCCGTGACAAGAGCCCAGCCTGAGCAGATAAGGCTGACTTGAGGGGGATGCAGAAGGGAACTGGCCAGGACCACATGCAGCAGAGCTGAGAGGAACCAGGGATCCCTTTCATTCCAGTGGAATAAAACCAGAGAACGGGCTTGCACTGGTTATAGGGCTGTAGTGTAAATATCGGAAGAACCCAAGGCAGATGGCAGGGTTCCCGATGCAGCCACAGGTCAGGGTTCCGTTGCAAACTGCTTTTTAATGAATTGAGTTTCCAAGTGACAACCCGAATGACCTCACCTCGGCGGCTGTCGTGCCTGAAGAGGGCAAACAGTGAGGGGCAGCAGTGGAATGAAGAAAGCTCATTCTTGCTTACTGAGCGTTTTCCAGCTACGGTGACCAAAAGGCAATTTTTCATTCTGAAATCCGTGAGGGCTTAAAATTATAAGCATCTGTGGTTTATGAAAAAAAAAAAAAAAAAGAAGGTAACATAACTTATGAGGCTGGATTTCCACAAGGCCAAAGGTGAAGAGGAGAAGTCAACCCTGGTGACTCCCTTCAGTATTTCCTCCAGAGATTGATGTAACGAGCTGGGCAAGACCTCAAAGTTTCCAGCGGAGAGTGGGAGTGCTTCTGCTCCCAAACTGATGCGTGGCTGCCAGATCTGTGTTGGACTGGGATCACTCTTGGACTTCTCAGTTCTCCCCTGCTTCTCGATCCCATCTGTGTGTGTTACGTTTATTGTTTAGTGGCCGTCTTTCAAGAAGGGAGATGAAGGAGATGGACTGGAAGAATATTTCTAGTCATTTTGTACTCTGTTACTATCACCTAAGCATTTTGTACCTTCTGCAATCTCTACCTTTTTTTGCCTGTTATGTACAAAAAACAAAGGATACAGATAGAAAGCTGTGAAATCCACTATCAAGGCAAGCTCCCGCTAATTTCCCAAACTAAAAGGATGCGTGAATGTGTGTTCCTTCCTGTAGCCCATACTTCCACCTCAAAAAAACTAGTCCTGCAAACCCAGGCTCTGCAATTCCATGCCCCAACTCCCCAACGAGCTTGGGCCAGCGAAGGACTCCTCTGTCTTTCAAACCCATGTGTCCTGTCTCTCCCTTCTTCATCCTTGGCTGGAGCTTCAGAATAATATTCTGGATTATCCCAGGGCTCTGCCTTCCACGACAGCCTGCCCACAGCTGGATCTGGGGTGGCTGCTCCTGGCGCAGCTTTGACCTGGTGCTGATTCTCACGGCGTATCGCAATTTGACAACCTGTGTTTAAACACCACGGACTTCACGGCAGCGTTATTTTCTTTCTGCGGATTCTACGTGCTTTTCAGAGAAAAGACCTTATGAATAGAACTGGCTGAAACATGTCATTTCCTTTTCACAGGAAATCCTGTTGTTCTGGGAAAGTCTTTACAGTCCTACTTTTGAACTGTAAGAATTCTTAAAAATACCCCGTGCGAGAGAGACCATCCCTATTTTCACTAAGGAAAACTGCACGCAGGATCTCGTTTTTCCAGGATATATGTAATGTGGACCTTGGAGCATAGTCCTGAAATGCGCTTCCAGGCTTTATGCTGTCACCCAGATTCCAGATTATGACAAAGAATGTTTTCCTAGTGTTCAGCTTCCCTTCATGTTTCTTTGTTAAATGCCATATTTTGCCAGCAGAATTGCTTCTCATAACAAACTCGGTGGCATTTGGTTTCAGGTTAAGACAGTTCTGGATTACACTGCTGCTTATGGAGAGGTGCAGCTGAAAATTAGGAGTATTGCATCAGAATCTTTTGGGGATTATTAAATATTGGCAAAACAAAACCTTGTCCTGGAACTTGGACACCACAACTCTCTGTCCACAGACTCGGGAGATTCTCCAAGGTGGAAGTTCATGCACTGAACAAAAAAGGCTGGACATTTCTTTTTGCGTCAAATGCTTATGTCCAACTCATCCGAGGAAGAGACCAAGTAAACAGAGGCAGCTCCTATAAAAGGGGGATAAACACACCCAGAGCGTCTCCATCTTTTAAAGGAGGAGGACACAGAACTGCTTCATCAAGCCAGTTTTTACAAAGCAGTTAAAATATAAGTAGGACATGAAAATAGAGGGTTTTTACATTACCAGTTGTATTACATACGTCTATAAATATAGTGCATCTGTTACATGTGCTATACAGTTTGGAAAAAGGGATCTAAACGTGTGCAAGTGTTACTATTTCAATAGAAGAGAACAACAGGCTGGGTTCAAACTAGAGTAAAGCATTGATTAAGCGCAGTGCAGAGTTTTGTGAAAGCCTGAGAGGTATGAATTGCCCTTCATTTTGTTGGTTTAGATGATAACTTCCTAGGGTTTTTTATAATGACACAAGAAGCATTTCTCTGCTGGGAAAAATATAGGTCTACTCTGTTTCTCTTTGATACTTCAGCTTAAAAGTTTCTTGAAGCAGGAAGAGAAAGTGTTGTTTTGTTGAATACCTGTTGTGCAGCTTTATTTACAGAAGCTCTTTGTTTGCAGCTGTTCTTAAGCTTTAAATATCTTGAACTTAACACGTGGTGCATCTTTGAAGGGGTATAATTTGAAATACTGCAGCCTACCTCTCCCAATCTGGCTGTTCTGTGGCCTGATGAATGAGTATGGTTTAAGGGATGACACAAAGAAGGTATTTTGAGGAGCTGCAGCAATGGGTTTAATCGAAAGCCAAGCACACTATTTTTGAGCAGTTCTGCAGGCAGTGCTGGAAGTTAAAATCTCCCCAAATCCCCAAGTAAGGCAAATATCCTAAGCTTGTAAAACCCCTTTTGCTTTGCAGAGGAGGAGAGGTGATGAGGCAGGGATGGGAGGAGGTGGGAGCTCCCACTGGGATTCTGTGAAGACAGCCAGAGAGAAGCAGGTCCTCCTCGAGCTGTCAGGGGGGACACTGGGGTCTTTTCTTCCCCAGCTCCCCAAAGGCTTCGTGTTGTGACAGATTTAGGCAAACGTAATCGAATGCAAATCCTGTACTTGTACTTCTCCTGACATCGAGCTGCTTAAAATAATCATGAGCTTTGTGAAACCAAACAGAATCTGGCAGCTCAGAGCGATCTTTTAACTTGAAGAAAATGAGCGAAGTCCTTGATTCGGGGCGGTTTGTAGGGTGCTGCTGGGGCATGAAATGGCTTATAATTTCGTGGCAAATTTTGTCCCCATTGAACCATCTTGCAGCGTGGGGACAGCCGTGAGGAGCAGTGAGAGGAGCACAGCCATGTAAAGAATCACTGGAATTAAGCAAATTGGTCCTGTTTTCTAGGAACTGTCATATTCAATGCACTTTATTGCAGACCAGAAGTAAAAATCCGTATGTGAGCAATGGGAGTGCCTATTGAACATATGTTCAGTGCATGTGGAATATGGCACCATTGTTATTGCACTCCTTGCTCTCAAAAGAAGAAATCTTTAAAAAATGAGGTAAAATTTAATCTCTGTTTGGTTTAAGGATCAATAAGATCTGTAGTTTTCAGATCAAGAAGGAGAGTATCCTGCTGTAAGAGCAAAGGGTGGGTCCCTGGGTGGTTTAGATCTTCACTCAACGTTTAGGACACCCATCACTTTGCCCAGTTGCTGCTTCTCACGTGGCTGTCTCCGATTTGGGTGCTGCTGTTTCCTGGCTGGGCTGGCACCAACCCATTTTGGTCCTTACCATTTTCTGTGCGGTGCGAGGAAAGGATTAGTGACAGCACCCCGACTCCAGGGCACTTAACGGGTCGTCACACCTCATGTAACAAACCCGTACGGTTACTGCTGAAAAGGGGCTGTGGTAAAATTCTGCTAAAAGCGGAATGTGGTGTTTCTGCAGGAGCAGGATGGAGAAGGATTTACTGCGCCTCAGATACCTCCGTGTCTGCTCTCTCACTTGTAGGAGCACACAGAAATGTGATGCCATTTTAGGTTGATTTTTTGATGAATCTATGGAATTCTTTTGAGAAGATTGGCTTTTGGGGGTTTTTTTGGTGTTTGTTTTTTGTTTTTATTTTAGTTGATCTAGCTACACTTGTGCCAAGGACAGTTTCTGGGGCCGACACAGAGATGTCGGTGGTGGTGTCTGCCTGGTGGAGCCACTAGAAAGCAGGATCTGCAGGACAGATTTATTTCCAAACATGCATTTGCTTTTGTAACACAAAGAAATCCTAAGCCACATAAAGGCTTATATACAGAGAACACCCTCACCCTCGTATTGTGCTCTGGTGACCATACTGCAGTGTAGAATCTCCTTTGGGAAATGCAGAGGTAGCCTGCTAGCGAGGTGTCAGTGCCAGCAGCTCAGAAAGCCCTGCATTTCCAAGTAGACCTGCAAACATGAACCTTCGCTCTGCTCACCAGCTTCTCGTTTGTTTTTCCCCAGGAGCTCTGACTCTGAAGAAGCGTTTGAGACCCCAGAGTCCACCACACCGGTAAAGGCACCACCTTCACCTCCGCAGCCGCCCCCCGAAGCAGCGGCAGCAGCAGCAGTTGTAGCAGACATAGCAGAACAAGAAATAAAGCCCCCGCTGCCCTTGGAAGACACAGGTAACAAGCTTGTAATAAGTGGGGGCAGGTTACCGGGGCAGGTAAAGCCATGGGGAGGTGTTTGTGTAAGCACAGGCAAAGCATTGATGCTGATAAAACATCTTCTGGAAGATGAGTCAGTGTGTGCTGGGCATTATCCGTGCTGGGAGAAAAAACCCTGTCACCTCCTGGAATTAAAGTATTGGAGAATCTGTCCATAACACTTGATAAATAATAAAGGAAGGAGGAGCTTTCCAGAAAAAAAGGTTTCTTCCTTTGAAATCAAACTTTGTTTCTCTTGTCAGAGTTGTAGGATCTTTAGAAAGTCAGATGAGTAGAAAAAGGAGGTGTGAGATATAGATGCAGGCACCTGGGTGAGCACAGTTAACTTTGACTACTCACAAAATGTTTTCAAATGTATTGTCACCTGAAACAGAAGGTGAACAAAAACCCCATTGAAACAATAGAAATATTTGTATTAGCTTTATAAGGGGAGCAGGGGAGTATGTGTAATATGCATACATGAAAATTGGTGTACACCAGGAAAATAACCTTTACAAAAGTCATATTGTGTTAAAAAAACACAAAGAAATCCTTTCCCCAAAAGGTGCTCTTTGTTCTACAAATTGACTAATGGAATATGAGGGAGCAGAGAACACTTATTAGCCCAAAATAGCTTTGTTTGGGCTGTCAGCTGACAGCTCAACACTTTAAGATTGAATTCCCCATTATGCTGTCTTTTTTCCCATCTGAAAGTCGTGTCATCCTGATCACCTGGCTAAATTGTATAAAGGTAATTTTACTCTAAGCAGACTAGAGCTGCTTTTCCTTTGGAAAGATGCACAGCGTTGCCCGGCAGTGGTTTAGAGCTTCTGTCTCCAGTGTGGAAGTGGGTGCGTTTACCAGCAGGCAAAGGTGATGTCCATGGCTGGTGTGTGTATTATAAAAGCTTTGATTTAAACTTAGTGGTGGTGGTGGTATTATTATTATTATTATTATTATTATTATCTTACAAGCTTTGATTTAAGCCTTTGTGAAAGTGACAAGTCTTGCAAATGTCTCAAGCCACCTAACATATTTCTGGGACTTGCACATTAAGGAATGCTCCTTAAGATGATCATGATTTATGACAGGAGTTTATAAGGAAAATGTTCAACAAACTGATGCCAGAAAATAAAAATGAAATGCTGAGAGTTTCCTTTCCACTGTTCCCGGTTCCCGCTTCACTGTAGCAAACACCATTACTCATTCTCCATCTTCTTTCCCTTTTCTGATCTTTCGCAATCTAGTGATTACAAAATAAGTGCTGAGAGAACAAAAGAAGGCATATGCCGAACAGGATTGGAGTGTGTTTTTAATTACTGCAGTAGATTATCTTCAAATCCTTGATTACACATGTGCTTCCCTGGCACGTGTGAGTCTCGTCTCCCTACCTCCCAGATCTCCCCCTCTTTTCTTTCCCATATTTCTGACGAAAGGGAGGGAACAGAATATATCCATTCCCAGCCATGTGAACTACACTGAGGGCCATGGATGGCGGAGATAAAAACGTTTCATTTGCAAATAAGATTTGTCCATGGGAGGCAAATTACCACAAACTAACAGAGCTACATTCAGCATTCCAAAATGATGCAAAATGGTTATACAACGGGGTAATTTATGTGCGGGAAGGAAGATGTGTAATGCAGAAAAAATTCAAATGTAGGAGGGCAACACAAAGCATTCATTGGTTTCAGAAGCCTTTAGAAGAAATGAATAATACTAAGAGTATAGCTTAGGTGCTCGCATGCTTCTTTTCCAGTTCTTTTCGTGGTGCCCAGTGATAGGACAAGGGGCAGTGGATGCAAACTTGAACGCGGAAAGTTCCATCTAAACATTAAGAGGAACTTCTTTCCTTTGAGGGTGGCAGAGCCCTGGAACAGGCTGCCCAGAGAGGTGGTGGAGTCTCCTTCTCTGGAGACATTCAATCCCTGCCTGGATGTGTTCTGGTCCAGCCTGCTCTGGGTGCAGCTGCTCCAGCAGGCGGTTTGGACTAGATGATCTCCAGAGGTCCCTTCCAACCTCTATCATTATGTGACTGTGATTCTACAGAAATGTGAACGGTTGCACGTTTTATACTTCATAAACCCTCTGAATAACAGTTATCTTGTAGTTTACCTACCTCGTAGGCTGTGCGTGTGGCTGCACACAAAGAGAATGATTCCCTCCCTCGGGGGTCATGGGCAGCTGAAACCAGGTCCCTCCTTGGTACCACACAGCTAAATAAGTAGATTTGAATAAAAGAGGAGTAAGGAATAGGGGCAGGCAGGGACCTGGCACACGCTTGGGGAGAGGCAGCCCCGTCCAGCTGGGTCTCTGGGTCACCACATGAGGTTGGTGATGGAGCGTGTGCTTGGGTGGGAGGAGGAAGCATAGTAAGTTGGTTTTTTTTTTTGAAGGGCTTATTTCATCTATATCTGACAATAATTACCCATGCAGACGGTTGCAGTTATGCTGCATGATATCATTAGCGCAACAGCTGGACCCCACTGCTGGAAAGCCAAGAGGAGAGTTTTTAATTAGGTTGACTTCAACACTCGCTTAATAAATATGATGAAAGTGAAATATAGCTCGACTCATCCTGGGTTTGTGCCAGCTCCTGGTGGGGTAAAACCTGCTGCATGGCTCCAGTCCATCAGCAGTGGAGCAGAGGAGGGGAGTCAGGCTGCGGGTGAGTCTGGAGGGGAAGAGGAGCAAGGGGGCAGGGATGGAAACTACCTCTGAACCCCAGAGAGTGTCATTAATGAGCCCTCCCATTCCTCTGTAAATATTCCTATGTTGCGGGGAACGTGGGTTATATTCGTGAGGCAAATGACTTTGAGGGTGCTTGCTTTTTATTTATGATTTCGGTAGTATTTTAAATGATTGTTGCCTGTCTCAGCAGCTTCTCCCACCAGTGTCGCAGGGTGCTACTTCCCATCCCTCTGGAAAATGTTGTTTTTTTTTTTTTTTGGTTCCTTTTTGTTGATATTTACAACAGAAATTTGTTTTGGTCGTTAATGCAAACATTCTTATAATATCTTTCTAGCAACTTTTGCTGGTGCCGTGACGAGTGAAAATGCCAAGTGTTAGATGTGTCATGTCATTGAGAGGTCTCAGCACCTGGATACAGTGGGTCTGCTGTTGTTTTGGGGTTTGAATTGGTTTTGGTTTCCATGCCTGATCCAGGCAGAAATCCTCTGAAATCAGAGAAGTTCCCTTGTGGAAGGAGCAGAACTTGAGCCCTCTGTTTTAATGAACTAGGAGTTTTTTTGCAGGAATTGCCTGGGTTTTATGGCAAAGTAAGTTTCCCTACTATTGCTTATGTTCTCGAAATGATTTATAGAACTTAGTATCTACCTGTGGGCAGCTCTTGCCAGTACAAATTGTGGGTGACTGTCAGTGCCAATAAAATACATAAAACCTTATGCTGGCCCCTAAGGGCAAGCCTTCCCTTAATTTTCATACCTTGTGTTGTAGTATTTCCTTTGAGATCAAAAAAGGGGACATTTAGATTAAATACTAGAGGTAAATTCTTTCCTGTGAGGGTGGTGAGACCCTGGCCCATGTTGCCTGGAGAAGTTGTGGCTGCCCCATCCCTGGAAGTGTTCAAGGCCAGGCTGGATGGGGCTTTGAACAGCCTGGTCTGGTGGGAGGTCTTTGAAGTCCCTTCCAACCCAAACCATTCTATGATTCTATGATCAAACTGCATTTTAATAAAATACTGTAGTTAGTAACACCGTCTTGCTTAATTTTGAGGTGTAAAATGGCAAATGGCACTGCTCCCTGAATAGGCTGATAATGTCAGGAAAGAATGGTCTTCATATCTCTGTTGTTTTGTGAGAGTGAGTCCTGTTCATCTCTCTCCGGTGTTTCTGCTGTTACTGAGCCAAGACTGTTCTGATGTGGGAAGAGTCCAACTGCAGGGCTTCAGTTCTACTAACAGCCGTGTTTTCCGAGATGGTTTCCCCTATTGTTGCATAAAGAAACAATAAAAATGTCACAGTAGCGAGTGGAGCGACGTTCTGCAGAAACCTACCCTCTAAGTAAAGGATTTGATTAGGCAGAAGTTGTGAAATAAGCAATTAAAGAAGATGAAAGCCCTGTGCTATGTGGAGTGCACCGGATTTGAATGTTGTTTTGCTCTGAGCAGCTGAAAAGCCTTTTACGTTCCCTTTGCTGCTGTGATGCCTTCCCAGCCTCAGCTCTACCACGCCTGTTACTAACAGGCCAAGTCCTG
>VZRU01003885.1:22409-82015 GCA_013398155.1 Pedionomus torquatus | reverse complement strand
TTTTTTTTTTTTTTTTTTATTTATTTAAATGCATGTTTGTACTGACTTTGAACAAGGGGCCTCAGTCCTGTTGAGGCCGTTGGTGCACGCTGGAATGAAAACAAGGCGTAATTGGAGGCTATTTCTTGTTCTGATTCCCCTATTTGTTGTGTGCTGACCTACATTTGTGCTCTGCTGACACACCAGGGCCATGCCAGCGCTAATTGTCATGTATTCCCGTCAAGTGTCCTCCATTCCTGTTTTGCTGTAAAACGCACAGATCAGTCTAATGCTGGAGTTCTGTGTCACCCTTTGAGTCCCCTTAGCAGAAGTCCAGGGAAGCGAGCACCAGCTCAACGGGCAAATGGAATCTAATTAATGACCCCTCAGCCAGGCTGAAACCAAGCCCAACCCAGTGGAGGTTACAGAGAAAACTAAGCTGTCTTGACGTGCTACCACTTTATTAGCATTCACTTCACAGAAAAACACATTAAAATATTATTTTAATTGATGTAACTCAATAAACATCCAGAATCTTAAAAGATAAACTTTGTAGCTGTCTTTCCATTGGCTGTCCCTGGAAAGACATGGTGCTACTCTAAGGGACCGCTTTGGGCAATGTCTCTGATTTCCTCAAATCCTGTCCTATAGATCTATAAATAATAATTCTTGTAATCTCTATGCAGACATATAATTTCTTCTGAAACAAAGGAAGAATGGGTTTTTTTTCTGCTCTTAATCCTTTCATAGCTTCTGACTAAAAGTAATTATTGATTGTCTATATTGCTTTTATGAACAACATTTAATGAATGTAGCTGGGCAAAATGGGAATTACTTTGCAAAACATGCCAGGGCTGGAATGAAAAGACATGTAAAAATGTCTCTGAAATCATTTAAGGGTGACAAAAACATTAATTTTTGCTTGACTGTTTTTCTTTATAATTGCATAATCTAAAAAAAAATATGACAGCATGAAGAATGCTGCGTTGCTTTAATAGGAAATACTGGAGCATCTTGCTCCAGCGCGTATTGGTGAGAGCTCAGAGCAGGTGCCTTGCCCCAGTTTGAGCTGGAGAGACATTTCCCAGGTCCCCAGTCCCCTGATGGGACACACGCAGGTGGGCAGAGGTTGGCTGTGTTACATTCAGGTAGGGAGCAGTACAGGAATGACAGCAGGAACAAGCCTTATACAGAATTTGTAAAACATTTTAGTAGGGAACTTTTCTGAACAGGAAGGTAGAAAGGACAATCATCTTAATCTTTTCCTACCTAAATATTTTATTTTCTTTTTTTTTTTTTTATTAATATATACTGCATAGATTTCTACTTTTCCCAATATAGTACTTTTAGTCTGATTGAAGAGACTTCTAGAAGTCTTTAGGATTCCATTCAGTAAGCAAATCTTTAGTTACAATTAAAATCTACTTGGTTTACCAACTTTAGCATAGAATTCTCTCCATGAGTTAGAACCTACACTTTGAGAAATCTCATTTAAATAATGTAAAGGAATCTTCTAGAGGTCTTTTTTAAAGAAGATTTTCAACTAAGGGTATTTGTATAGTACTCTGACTAATTTTCTTACCTTTACCATAATTTATTTCAAATGACAATCTCAGTGATTCGTGTCTCATTATAACTTGGAGTTACGAGGTCAAAGTGGAGCGTGTTGACTGCTCGGGGCAGAGAGAGGAGCAGCATTGATGGGTTGTGGAGAGGAAGCCGTGTTCCCCTGGGAAACTGGTAAAAATAGCACATGGGAAACAAAGCTTAAGACCATCATGTAGTTGCTGAAAGTGCAAGTCAATTTACAAGGAATTTACTGCATAAGAGCCCCGATGCAATTCTGCAAACTCTTTATAATAGCAGAAAACAGAAGTAATAAACTGCTTGATATTAATTTTTCCTGGTATTTGGCCTCATTTGCATGTTGTGGTAATATCTATCTCTAACTAAGCGATAATTAGTTTAGGAGAAATGCTCTAGAGGCTATTGCAAATACATATTTTGTGTTTTCATGAAATGTGCCTTGAATGCTTTTCTTGTAGAACAGAACTATTTTTTCCACTAATTAGTTCATATATTGGAAATGCCACTTTGTATGTCCTGTAATCATTGCTTAGTCCCTTTGTATGATTTTAAATATTTTTATTTTTTTGTTTACTTGTAGTAAAAATTATTAAGCTCCAACTTCAAAAAATGTGGTTGTAATTCACAGAGTTGTTTTTTTTTTTTTTTGGTTCCCGCAGGATTATGTTCAGAAACTCTACCCGTAACTGATGTGTCACAGAGTGAACCAGTTGAAGAAAGCCCTTTCCGTCCCCCTTCCCATTCTTTCTCCACCGTCTTTGATGAGGACAAGCCAATAGCCAGCAGTGGAACTTACAACTTGGACTTCGATAACATTGAGTTGGTCGATTCTCTCCATGCCTTAGGACCGAGCTCTCCAGAAGCAAAGAATCGTGATCCCAAAGCGAATGTTCGAAGAAAATCTACCGATTCAGTCCCGGTTTCCAAATCCACACTGTCGCGATCTCTTAGCTTGCAAGCAAGTGATTTTGATGGAGCGTCTTACCTTGGCAATAGTGAGACATTAGCACCGGCAGCAGATGTGTACGGTACTGGTTCAAGTAGTGCTTCTAGTACCCTTAAGAGAACAAAGAAATCCAGACCAGCTTCCTTAAAAAAGAAGCAGTCAGCAAAGAAATCTCTGGATGCTCCACCAGTGAAGGAAACACCCCAAGAACCATCCGACCTTGGCCAAGCAGCTTGTGCCTCGGCTGAGGATAAACCGGTACCTGAGGCAAAGGCTGACCCAGTGAAGCCCGAATGTACTGAACCTTCTAAAATCTCTGCTGAGAAACACGAAGCCCCACCTGTGCCTGAAGGATCCCACCCTTTGGATCCAGACAGTTTTGAAGGGATTAGTCCGTTTGGCACCGGAGGCAGCAAAGTACAAAACTCTCCCCCTCTCAGTAAGAAAACGCTACCTCTTACAACGGCACCGGAGGCCGTGGAGGTGACTCCGCCTGACACCGGAGGACAAGAAGATCCTCCGGTCAAAGGCGTTGCCGTGAGGCTGGAGTTCGATTATTCTGAAGAAAAAGGGGTGAGTGAAGACCAGCAGGAGAGCACCCCTCCTCCCAAAAAAGCAGGTAAAAAGCCGGGTGCTAAAATGCCGCTACGGAGGCCAAAGACTAAAAAGTCAGTGGAAAAGCTTGACAATGCCCCAACCACACCAACCAAATCACCCGCTGATCCGAACGAAATCCCTATCACAAAAGGCTCTTACACATTTGATATCGACAAGTGGGACGATCCCAATTTTAACCCGTTCTCATCTAGTACAAAAATGCAAGAATCGCCCAAGCTGCCTCAGCAAACGTACAGTTTTGAGCCAGACGCGTGTGAGGACTCTATCGACCCTTTCAAGTCTTCTTCTAAGGTAACCGGCTCACCCTCCAAATCTCCAGCTTCTTTTGAGATACCTGCCAGTGCCAACGAAACAAACGGAACCGAAGGAGACAACTTGAATAAACCTGCAAAAAAGAAGAAAACGCCACTGAAAACGTAAGTTAAAGGGCACAGATGTTTCCAGATTAGAAGCAGCACATTCCTACCCCTTAGCACAGTTGTATTTGACCAGAGAAAGAAAGATGCCATCGGGCATCGGTAGCCACACGACTGGGCTTATGCTGCGGGTCTGTATGTGCTTTCCCTCAACTTGTGTCCTCAACAGCTTGATGTTTCCAGACTGAAGGGGAAATCCAGGGTCAGATCCAGCCCTGTTAGGCCACTGACTGGCAATAGGATTGTTTTAGGGCTCAGTGTAGCTTTGAGTCTGCTTAAGTCCAAATTTTTAATCAATTTTATGCCAAATTTTCTGTGACCTTGTCTTGGGAATTTGATCCCATTTAAGCTGGTGGAAGTATTCACACCAGTAAGGTCTATTCTGGGAATCATTGGTTTTGAGGGTGGGACGTGAAATAGTAAAGCAGCGATAAATCTCCTGTTGCACACAGCAGGATGATGGGTTTGCCTAGTGACTTACAGCATTGAAAAGAAAATAACCTGAAGCAGAAGAGTACAGTATTGAAATATATACATTTAAATACAAGACTAACAAATGTGCAAAAATTCCTTTCTGTGAAAGAGCTTTCAGTTCTGCAGAAGGGTTAAAATCTTCCAGACTGCTGCGTGTCAGAGAAATATCTATCTTTTACAGACAATTGACAAAATTGGAGAATAAACTCTCTAACTTGTTGTATGTTGATATTTGATTAATGATTCCCGTGGCTGGTTGCATTGATTCCATGGCTAACTTGCTGGTGTTGTCTTACCCATTCAGAAATGGTTGTTTGAAATTGGTAATCAGTCCGTCTATATCCCATTTACCTGAAATTGATATTGATAATTGTGTGTATCTGTAAAAAATATCTCACTGCATGTCACTTTACGATTTAAATCTTTCAGCTAGCTAACAAAAATATGACTTAAAATTACAAAAGCCAGGCACTTTGCAGATAACCTGGTTAATGTAAAGCAGTACAAAAAAATAACCTCCTTTATGGAGCGAGGTGGAGATTGTTCAGTATTTTTCTGAGCAGCCTCTAGGCAACTAAGTCACATCTCTTGACAGGTTTGAGGAAGCTTGTGCCATTTTTAATTTTTAGGGACATTTCTGCCTTACAATAATTGTAGTCCACTGTATAGTTGAGTTTGAGTTGTTCTGATGTTGCTTCTTTTTGAGCTATTCCTGAAATTTTGGGGAAATTGAGGTGAGAGTTCAGATGACCTGTTTGCTGTGCCCACAGTCCAAACTGGTTTTGTCCAAAACAAGAAGACTTAAAAGTCTAAATGCAAGAGAGGAACAATTTGAATCTTACTGGGGAAGTGCAGAGGAAAAGAGGGGAATTTTAATATCACCAAAGCCTTAAATCTGATATTCGCAGCCAGTCAGGCTCCTTGTGTCTTCCAGTAGCTGCAGCGGCATTGACAGACCCCCAGTATAAACCTCTTGGGTCCACTAATATTGGTGAAAATTAGGATCAATTCCAAAGCTGTTCATAGAGGGGAAAAATGAGTTTTCAAAGAGTTTGCTTAACCGCATCCATTATTGGGAAAACCCATCGTGCAAGGGCTCTGTCCTACAGTCACCAAGTTCCCTGCTGCTCTTTTTCATGGTAGAAGTGGTGAAACTGCCCTACTGGTTCCAGGTTCTGCTTACAGGTTCTTAGCTCAGGAGGTTTAGAGGAATTTCCAGCCCTTGCCTGGGACTGCTTTCACTGGGTTGTGTTATGTGTTTGCTCGCTCCAGCCCCGTAACCTACTTTCACAAGTGCTTTCTAACAAAGATGAGAATCTGCATATTAATACCCAGCGCAGCCTGGAGCCATAATACTTTCTAGAAGAAAATTAGCCTAATTCTTGTTGGGGGATGCCAGGGGAAGTCGTGGCTTGCTTTGTCTCTGGCTGGTTCTGGTCTCTTCTCCATGAGAAGAGCCTTCGACATGGCTCCTCCGTGGAGTCCAGTGCAGAAGAATCCTTGGCCAGGCATGGAGATGGGATGTAGGACCCTCCTTGGTGATGCTCCTGTGGTGGGACAGGAGAGAGAAGCCAGTGCAAAACGCTTCAGCTTGAAGGGGCAGAAAGGAAGGTGTTTGTTTTAGGAAATGATACGGTAATGTACCAGGACTTCTAAAACCTAATTAGTGGAAAATTGTGCAGAGTCAGGAGTTTTTATTAGCACTATTGAAGGGAGGAGAAACGCAACTACATGGACCAGTTTGAAAATGTGGTCCTGGTGTGGAAAGACAGAGACTTCTAGAAGAGACCTATGAGAGGTGAAGAAGCCAGGCATGAGTTTAAGCCATTGCTAAGTTTGCAGTACTTGGAATCTGTGCCATTTGCTGTGTCTTAACCTCAGTTAAATCTAATCAATATAAATAATCAGGTTTTATTCTGGAGTGAAACATGCAGCAGCCTAAGCGTTGGTGCAAAAAGATGAGATTTTTAGAAGAGATGTCAGCTCAGTACAAACAGCTCTCTGGTCAGATACCAAAGTGCTGAGCTGTTTTGAGGTGGATCGTCTTGCTCAGATGATAGTGAACAAGGAGCAGCTGATGCCTCCCGAGTGCCAGCTTATAGTGATAAATAAAAATAGGTGGCTTGTCCAGACATGGCTCTGGAAACTGTTGGGTGATTGGAGGTCGTGTTCAGAGATGCAAGGTGCCAGCTTGCCAGAGAAAAGCCAAGCAGAAGCTGCCAAGCTTCTAAGTAAGGGACAACCTTTCTTGTTTGGCAAGGTTTGCTTCTGGTTTGGGGGCAGTTAATTTGTTCTGTCAGAACACAGAGTTGGGTTTCAGTGAGAGCTGAAAGAGATGAGATTTAAAGAAATGTCATTTGATTCCTGACGTAGGTAAATGATTTGAAAGGGTCAAGTAGCCTTTTCTATCCTGTCATAACAAATCAGCAGACATGAAAAAACCTCGCATAACTTTGCTCTCTCCTTATGTGTAGCTGCCATTCAAGAACAGTTTTACATCCCATATAATAACAAATACTGTGTTTAGAAAAGAAAGCAGGTGCCTACCGTCGGGGAAGGCGAGGATGCTCAGTATGTTGATAGGAACTTAACTCAGAGGCCTCAGCTCTAAAAAATGTGTTTTGTAAGATGAAAACGTGCCAAAAGTATAACACTGAACTTGGAAACATTAAAGACTTGATGAATATTTTTTTTCTCCCCACGTATTTCCCAATAAAAAGTAGATATTAAGATTACACAGGTAGAAGATATGCATGATGAGATTGCCTTAACACATTAACAGTATTTGTAGGTTTATCTTTTTTGTCAGTTCCTTCTGTCTGTCTCTCTTTTCTTTGTCTTCTTTGTCTTAGGATGGTAGAAGATGTGATGTCTGTATGTTCTCTGTTGTAAGTAATTCTAAGCTAACAATTCAAGTTTCCTCTTTGGTTCATGGGCTTTTTAATTTTACTCATTTATTTTGCAGCATGATCGGTTATCATTCAGCATGAAGCTTTTATGTTAACTATTTCACTGTCACTTATGAAAGCTATTTTATGTAAGATGCCTCACTGTGAATGAGTTTGAGGAATCTGTTGCCTCGTTATCTGTCTGCCTACCGAAGATCTTCTTTTAAAAACTACGCACCTTTTGTGTCCTTGAGCTAAAATATGAGCATTTTATTTCTAACCCTTGTAAACAAACATTGCACAATCAGTTTTTCGTAAATACCACATTGAGGTATTATTCCTTCTTAAAGGAATAAGTTAAACTAATTACTTCTAGCATCATAACTAGATAATGAGCTGCATTGAACACTCTGGTATTCGGCCATCCAATTTATTTTCCCCTCTAGATGTGGCATTGATTTACCCTCTACCGATTGAAACCCGCCTATTATAATTTCTAGTGCTGGTCTCGCTGTTCATTGATCAGGGATGAGCTGGTGGGCAGTAATTTTTGCTACTGCATCTCGGTTCAAACATTAAGTCTTTATCGATGAGTTCGGTATAATATTTTTCTCCCTCTTCTAGTCAGTAGCAAAAATGTGTGTGGATAACTCAGGCAATATGCATCAGGAGAACGGGTGGATAATTGGTTTATTTGCCTGTTAGAGATGATTTCAAACCAATTGTGAATAAACGCAAAGGCAACATTCGTAATTCTACACCAAGACATGATGTTTATTCTTCGTTCCTTTTGCCTGATTGAAACCTGTGGGATTTGGAAGGGCTACAATATCTGTGAGCCCTCGGGGGAACTGGGAGCAGAATTGCCATATTTGCTCTTGTATTTGTTTTAAAGAGGGAGGGGATCCACTGGGCACATTTGTGATGACAGAGCTTTGTTCTGGCACCTTGGGAACAGCATCTGCCTCCGCTGTTTTTATGTAGTTCATTCCAAGCGTACCAGCATGTTTCTTAACGATTTATGGGGTCATTGGAGCTTGCTGCCCAAGATTATTACCGTTTTAATTCTCATTTAAAGATGCATTTTAGACTTAATTTTCAGATGGGAAACCAAAGCAGACAGAAGCTAAATAATTTGCTTAAGGCCACAGAGGATGTCTGTGGTGCAGCAGGGATTTGAATTGCAATCGAGCAGTGACTCCGTTCTGTAAACGTGTCGGTAGTTGGCATGAAAAATATGGCAATCCTGCTTTTTCTCCGCTTCTGGGGAATCGAGGCCTGTTCCAAGTGCATGACAAGAATATGTATGTAAGAATATGTATGCATGTTTCTCCGTGGTGCTGCTGCCTAATGGGTGGGATGCTCAAGCAGAAGGGCTTACAGAGGTTGCATTGTCTGTGGCTGTCTCTTGCTAAGTGTGAAATGACCCAATTCTTGCTGGTATTACCATATTAACGGTTTCAACTTTATTTTCAGTGATACATTTAGGGTGAAAAAATCACCGAAAAGATCCCCACTATCTGATCCTCCTTCTCAGGTAAAGGATTGCTTTATTTTGGTACATTTAATTAGTGTTCTTGTGAGGGCAAAAAATGGGAATTTGATTTATTTAGTTGTAGATATGTGCATTTAATAATAGAAGGGATCTTTGTAAAGAATATAAACATATTCTTGTTCCAGTACAGCACACTGGGTTATAATCATAAGATATTAATCTTTTGATCTCTTTAAGAGAGTATACGACATATTGGATCTAGTATTTGCTTTGGGAATTCCAGTTAGACTATTAGTGCATGTACTTAGGAAAGTCCTAGGTTACAACGGAGCAACAATATGAACAAATACCCTTCAATCAGTTGTCTGAAAGACTAGACGTAACTCTCCACCCTGGAATTTTCAGATTAGAAAGTAAGAAACTAAATGCATCAAACTGGTGGGCTGGATGGGAAATAGAAATCAAACACGTGGGCTGATCTGCCAGGAGCATGTGCTCAGATGGTTTTATTCCTCGTTGTAAACTGCTGGCATATGGTTTTCTTGGAAGAGAAGTTAACAAAAGCTGTTCTGCCTCCAAAGACCTGAGTGCTTTGATGTGGCACAAGCTCCTTCCATGCTGCTGTTCCCCTTCCTGCTATCCATCCCACCCTTTTATTTATGCTGTTCAACAGCCTAGAAGGGAAGAAAGGGTTCGTGACCTCGCAGACCTACAACCTGCTCCTGTGAGGGAAGCCTAAAAAGTCAGGTTCGGTAGTCAAAGACTTCAGTCGTGGGTGCCGCTTATGTCAAGTGCCTGACAGATAGAAACGGCTCTGCATTTTCTTTCTTCCTCATTATCAAGGCAGCTTTGCAATGTGAGTGTTTATCATCAAAGAGCTTAGTTACACCAGGAAAGAATTGTAGATGAATTACTTCAATGTTTTTCATGAGTTATTTTATACAGAGCTGCTGTAAAGAGTACGGAATTATCACAGAACCATAGAATGGTTTGGGTTTAAAGGGACCTTAAAGATCATTTAGTTCAAAACCCCCTGCCCTGGGCAGGGACACCTTCCACCAGACCAGGTTGCTCCAAGCCCCATCCAGCCTGGTCTTGAGCCCCTCCAGGGATGGGACAGCCACAGCTTCACTGGGCAACCTGGTCCAGTGTCTCACCTCACTCTCACATGAAATAATTTCTTCCTGATACCTAGTCTAAATCTCCCCTCTTTCAGTTTAAAACCATTCCCCCTTGTCCTATCACTCCACTCGCTGATCAAGAGTCCCTCCTCAGCTTTCTTGTTAGCCCCTATAGGGCCAGTAAAGGGCTCTAAGATCTCCCTGGAGCCTTCTCTTCTCCAGGCTGAACAACCCCGATTCTCTCAGCCTGTCAGCACAGCACACGTAAGGTAATAGAATTAATTGCCCCTTGTTTTCTGCAGGATCCCACTCCACTGCCCACTCCAGAAACACCTCCCGTCATCTCCACGGTGGTTCATGCGACAGACGAGGAGAAACTGGCGTCTTCGGTGACCAGTCAGAAATGGACCTGCATGACTGTGGACCTCAACACAGATAAACAGGACTACCCACAGCCCTCCGATCTGTCCACATTTGTTAATGAGACTAAATTCAGCTCTCCTACAGAGGGTATGCGTCATAAAGGACTGTCTGCATCCAGCTAATGTCGTATTTATTGAGAGATGGGGTTTGGTTTGTTCAAGGGTACTGGAATATACTTCGCTGAATGCAAGGGATATTGTTTGGGAACCCCAAAGAATTATGCTCCTTGGACCAGGCTGGGGAAACTATGGGGAGCTGAATCTATGACCCTCTTAGTCCCACTTTGAACTTTCAAGAGAAAGGAGAGAGGAAGCTTAAAGGAAAATGAAAGCCTTTCCAGGGAAAGGCTTTGGCTTGCTTTCTGTGGTTAATTGTAGACATGCTGTTTTCTGTGTGTGCTGCCTGTTCTGTCTGTGCCTTCACGGGAGCCCGGGCTCTGATACCATTTTCCATTCGTGCTCTTGGATCCAATCACTCAAGTACTGATTTCTCCTGAGCCTATTCCTGTAGCTGGAATAGGAGAAGGTCCCAGGTTAAAATTCTGCTCAAAGTTTGTGTATTGTGTTAAGACCCTCAGCGTGCTGTGTCTCCTCCACATGCCTAGGATCCAGGTACCTTTATGCATAAAAATCATCCAGGATATTCCCTGCATAAGATTGTTAGCATTCACGTGCCGGCTAAAATTTCTTTCTGGATAAGTTTACTGAGATTTTTCCTATCGTACCTTCTTGTAAGCAGCTGTGAGCTGGAAGTTTCTGTTAAGGGAAGTGTCGTTCCAGGTCTGCAAAATGTGGACCAGACATTTAGAGTTTAGAAGACGTGTGTGTGGCCTCATGTGGGGTCACCGGAGGGAATACTGCTTTGCAACATCTGCTCCAGGGGCAGATTTTCAGCTCGGTGGGTGGGAAGAACGTAAGAGTTTAACTCGGCTTCAACTTTTTCCTTCTCGATCAGAATTTATTTATTTTTCCCTAATGTTTCAACCCGTGTCCCAGTCTACCCGCAAAGCTATTTTATGCCCTTTTAGACTGAGCCTGAGGAGTTTTTGCCTAATTAAGAACTGCTAAGCTTTTAGGTCAAATGTTTGACAGAACTGGGCATGAATAATCGTAGTGATTTTAATGGGGCTGCACGTGTTCATGCACACGTGCTTATATGTTTGCATGGCCTGGGCTTTTTGGAAATCTGATGAGAGTCTTTTGTACAGATGAGAGTTTCAGTCTGGGATAAAACCATATGGATTTTTTGACAATTTATGAACTTTATACATCAGCTTCCTTTCATTTGTATTAAAAAAAAAAAAAAGGCAAAAAACCTATTTTTTTAGAAAATAAGCCCCCCCCAAATCTGGGAAAATGGAATTTATATGGAAGGAAATGAACAAAGGAATAGGGAGAGATACTCTAAGCCAATCATTTCAGCTATCAAAGTGGATAGAAGAAAGTGAGCAAAGCTCCTAATTAAATGCTAATTGTCTTGTCTCATGTGTGCTGCATCGTATAGTCGGTGTTTCAGATTACATGCTAATTATAATCAACAATGCTTCCGCTTTTCACATCTCTTAAAAATAATGATTTATTTATTTTTTTCCCTCGTGACAGCCTTGCTCTTGTGGCGTTGAGAAATTCTTGAGTAATTCCAGGGCTGTTTCTCGGTGGGAATATTTTTCTCCTTCCCAGATATACTGGTGTGAGTGTTGCCCTGTAACCCAACCCGGCTTTTGGGCAGAGCCAGCCCCACCACTGAGGCAGCCAACACGTCCCTCAGCTGTTGCAGGCGCTGCTTCACGCTGCTGCTGCCGTGGCCGTGTTGCACAGACCAGGAATAAGCAGTAATTATGAGCAGAAAATGCTGATGTAATCTTGCAGCTATTTGTGGGAGGAGTTGGAGGACAACGCTTAGTAAGTCTGTTGGATGTATTTATAAAAGATAATGATCTTACTTCGTGGGATAGCCTGGGCATTTGTAGTTTTGAATGTATGGAGGTACCCGGAGCCGAAGATTTTGGAGGGGAGATGATGGCGTAGAGGAGACACCCAGGAGAGGAGACTCTAATTATCCTGGAAACTCCTGAGAGCAATGAGACGAAACAAACCGTATTGAGCACGCCATGTTATTCCTTTTGTTTCTAGTCGAAGTAATTCCATCTGTGTCCTGCCTTTTCCATCTCAGTAAAGTTAGATACGTGCTGTCCCAAGAGCTGGGTTGGATTGTGATTTGCAAAGCCACCAGCAGCCCTGCGGTGGCTGTGGGGTCACTGCCGGCTGGGCCAGCAGAGGACAGTGCCGGGACGTCTCCTGCCTGGAGACAGACGAAAGGCAGCAAGGTGCTGACTGATCACGGGACGCTGTCATCTGGTATTTCATACTTTTTCCTGCAGCGCTGCGTCCAGGAGGTGGTTGGAATCCCAGCGTTTCAGCTTTTTGCTGAAAGAAGCTTCGCTAGGAAGAAGCTTGTGTCTGATACCAGGAGCTGGTCCCTCTTGCCTGGCTCCCTCTTACCCCTAAAACCTGTGGTGCCAGGAACATAAATGCCAGGAGCTGGCTCTTACAGCCTTCTCCTCACTTAGATGTTTTACTATTAATATCTCCCACGTGTCAGGTACCACCGGTTTGTGGCTGTTCTCTTCAGTGGTTGGTTGGCAAAATACAGAGACTCATGGAATTACAGTGCTTGTAATCTACAGGCCTTTATATGCTAAAAAAATTTTTTGAGCATTATAAACTCACATTGAACCCTTGGAAATTATTTTGAGGATTATGAACTCACATTGAACCCTTTGAAATTATTTTGAGGTTTACAAGCTTACATTGAACCCTTTGAAATTATTTTTTTTTAACAAAACAGGTAAGCTATTATCTTTAGGGATGATTTGTTTTTTAAAAAAACAATGTTTTAATGATGGTTACCGTCTTCCTGGTACAAACCCTAGTTTTCAAAAGCTGCCCAAATCTAAAAGAATTTTCACACATTCTGTTATCTTAATAACGATAATGATGCTAGCGCGCCATTCATTAGAATTTATCTGTAATGGAAATTAAATTATACAAGGGGTTTATTGAATTAGGTCATGGAAACGGCGTAAAATACAGCATTAGGAAAAATTAACGATGTTTTTATGTTTTAAATTAAGGTGTCATTGAATAAAATCTTTGCTTTTATTTGGGTGTGGGAAGGTACGCTCTCCCTTCCGTTTTGCTGTGTTTTATCTGTATCAGCTCACCACTGGGTGACCATGGATTGCAAAGAAACGTGGTTATTCCCTCCGGTGTAATTAGGAGATTAGAAGTAGAGAAGCAGTGAAGATTTGCATTTTTATTAGGGTTTAGATTTAGGAGTCCCCATAAATCTTCCCACTTTAGGCTTTCATGGAAGCAGCCCGGTGAGCTGGGTGTTGTGTCCCCTTCATTCAGTGAGCACACAGGTATTTTATGTATCTTTTTATCTCAAGTAATGCCAGAGTTGCCCTTCTTAATTAAGAGCAGTGTCATAAACATGAAGGAATAGCAATTACTTTGTTTCTCAACAGCTTTTTAAAAACCTTTTTTTGCGTACATTAAAGGAGACTGGTATCAGCATTACCAGTTATTGAAAAAATGTGTTTTCTGTGATAACACGATAGAGGAAAAGTTATCTGGGCTCTGAAACTTTGTTAATATTCTGGCCCCTGAGGGAGAATCTTCATCAAATAGATAAAGCTGAATTTTTTCAGGCAAATGAATGTGCCTGAAATGTGTCATAATTCATTGTTGAAAATCAGCGCACCTTCTGCTTTCTCCCTTTATATTCTATTTTTAATACCTCATAGAAAGGTATTGAGCAGAATGGGAGTGGCCCTTGTAAATGAGCAGAGATCTCATTTACTTCTGCAAAAATCATTTCATGGCCTGTATTTAATGGCTCTTTTTTTCTTTCTGTTGCAGAACTGGAATATGGCAACTCATATGAAATAGAATATATGGAGAAAATAGGCTCCTCTGTGCCTGTAAGTTCTCACTTCCATTTCCATTCATTTGCATTCCCTTGTCACAATATACTGTCCTGCTAATGCCATCGGCCTCACTACCCCTTAAATTAATTATAATGTGCCTGCAGCGGATTTGCAGAACCAGTTCCTTTAAATTGGCCTAACTGGGATAAATTGCATGCGCTTTATCATCCTATATCCTGTAGAGCTTGTTCCATTTTATCATTTGATTTTTAAGCTAGCATCGTAGTGGTTCTTTCTGGAGTAAAAGCAAATCAGTATTTCCAGCAGTGCAGGGTCTAAGCCAGCTATTGAGCTGTTTTAAGAAACTGAGAGCAAAACTTTTAAGAATATGGAGCGAATCAGGAGAGAATACACAGAATGAATGTGAAATATGGACCGTGGTACTATGCATTATCAGTTGTTTTGCCTTACTTTTATTTAAATTGTGGATTTGATAACTTGGCTAGATCCAATGGGGGTATATCCAGAGGGAAAGTTAGAAAAATCAAGGATGTGTGTCAGGTGCTTAAACTGATGAGGAGTTTCAATGAATATTTTAGTAACACTTTCAGTCGAGGGATGCCTCCTGCCTGACAGGATCAGAAAACTGATTAGCACCAAAGTGGGAGAAGACGACCTACTACAAAGAGCAACCTGTTTAGGTTTTGTTCTTTAATGGTTTCCTCCTTAAAGGGTTCATTTCAGTATCAGTTAGAGTACACCATATTATAGTCCTACATTATTAGTTGTCTGTCAAGTCATTTGGTCACTTAAGGCTTCAGTGACCTGAATTAGCTTTATCAGAGTACGGTTGAGTTGCTTAATGAGTCTTTCTTTTCCCCTTGCCAGCAGGATGACAGCACCCCGAAGAAACAATCCTTATACCTGATGTTTGATGCACAGCAGGAGAGCCCGGTCAAATCGCCTCCCATCAGACTGTCTGATTCCACAACGCCGTGCTCAGGGTATGTCACCGGGAGCAAATTCAGCCCTGGAAAAGCATGTCAGGGAAATGGGTTACCATCATAGCACATACACAGAGGCTGTTCTTCCTCTCTCTGCCTCTACATTGCCAAGTTGTTTGTTTAAAAATAGATTCCCATCTGTGTACACATACGATAGAGAATGGAGGGCAAAGATACGGGAGTTTTATAATGGGAAGGAAGAAGGACATGTATTTCTCCTTCATATTCTTACCAAATAGAACCCCAGTGGCAACTGTTTCATTAGACAATGGCTTCCTATCTACAGATACTAAGGTCATTTTCATGACAATCTAGAAATCTCCTAATTGCTGCTTTTCACTTGGCCTTTCCTAGACACATTTTCTGAACAAGGAGCCTAATTCATAAGAACAGGATGTGGGCGTTGCATTTACTTCCAAAAATTTTGCTTGTTGAGGACATCTGATCTTATCAGTAAAAGCTGTTGGGAGAGATGTAAGTCACAATGAGAAAAGGGGTAAAAATGCAAGTGAGAAATATTTCAGGAATGTGCATAGCATTTCTGGTGGAAATGGCTTTATTTAGAATAGTCCGGTGCACTGCTTTGAAAAGATATTGCAAAGTGCTATGAGATATAATAGTATGAAGCTGAGATAAACCAGCGGTGTGGGTATAAAAATATACACAGATGGAAGGAATGAAGAGAATGAAGCAGAATTATAAGGGCCTTCTGCTCTACCCTGAAAACACCTACACAATCTTCTTCCAGGTCAAGTTTTGAGGACCCTGAAGCCCAGCAATCCTCTGGAATGAAAATACAACACCCAGCCTCCCGAGTCCTAGCTGCCAGCCAGGAGACACACTTACAGTCACCTGACAAGTCCAAGCAGAAGGACCTGGAGCCCATGACCCTGGGAACAACTCCAGAGGCTATTGAAATAGTAAGTAATTTATGAGGAGACTTTGGGAGTCATTTCCTGGCAGAAATTTCTCATGCCATATCAGAGGTAGCAATGGTGGGTCACGCAAGAAGAGTGAAACTCAATCTGATACTTAATGATCTTGAGGGCAGCATCTGGTAGAACCCACGTGGGGGAGGTAGGTTGATGGAACTAATGGAATTCAGAAGAATTTTCTGAATTCTTACTGTAGTTTTACATGTTCTTGTGGTAACTTCTTCCAAGTTGATACTTAGAAGTGTGCTTTAACCAAATATTTAAATATTTTATATATAAAGTAAGTGAGTTTATATAAAGATAGATCCATGATTTTTTTTGTTGTTGTGTATACTGTGAAATTTCAAAATTTTGTTGGTAAATGACAGGTGCCCTTTCACTTGTTTGCATAAACTGTGTTGTTGTCATCTGATACTGATCGTGTAAAATTCGCTATTTTGGTCATTAGAACTCATTTCAGCTTCCACCTAAATCACTTTGTTCAGTGGCTTCACTTGGTTGGATCTGAATTAGTGGTTCCTTGCTTCCAGCCTGCACTGGGTACAGACTTTAGAGTATTGGTTCTCAAATTTGGGAAGGTTCCTTCAAAGCCTTCACTTTTCCAAGTAAACTTGTTTCACAAATGCCCACTAGACATGCTAAGCTGTATGACAATGTATTTTCTGAGGAGTGAAAATTAAAGCTCGCTTTAATACTGTGCTTAATTTATATTAACGATGCTGCTGATACCACCTCAGAAAATATTTGTTATGAGCTTCGATACTTTTCTGACTTCAGGGAGTCTTGGCTACTCAAATCCCAAAGGTCTCATTTTCGTCATTTTAATTCTGTGTATTTATTTAGTAAGCAGCAAAAGATTTTGTAAAGGCCGCAAAAAGTCTTGCTGAGGTTTGACCAGTTTTGGTGGTCTTCAAAGCTTTTGGACTGCCTTAGAGATGCCTGAACGTGGCATAAGCTTTTGTATGAACAGAACCTGTCATCATTGTTTGAAAACTGCTGTAGAAGTACCAAGAGTGGGCTGTAGTCCATGGTTTGAGAGCTGTTGCTTTTGAGCTCCTGATAGTACTTAGTTCATTTTAGTCTTGGAAAGTTTACTTGGCTTTTAAATAAGGAAGAATTATTCTTGATGTTTGTTTGTTCCACCTGTTAATTGTGTATCCAAAAAAAATCTTCAGTGGGGCATGAAATGACTAGAAATCAAAGATTTGCAGACACGTATGTTGCTTTTGGCTTGAACTACTTGGGCAAAATCTCTGTTGCTTATTCTACATCCTCCTTCCCCTTCAGACGTCTCCTGAAGACTCCTTTGTCTCTGCTGATGCTCTTCTCAATAGGATATCTAAGAAAACCTCAATATGTGATCAACCTGAATATCTGGATCCTGACTTAGCAGAAAAGAACCCCCCAGTGTTTGCTCAGAAACTTCAGGTTTGTAGCAGAAATATAAATGTCGCTTTTCTTTAAATTTGTCTACATTTAGGTAAAGGAATGCTCAGCCTCATCTGGAAGGGCAGGGGGAGGCTTGTAGGGGAGGTGGAAAAGAAGCAAAGTAATGATAACTGTGGCCTTTCAGGAACTTAACTTATTTTAATTTAATTCATGTAATACGTGAACTTAAATATCATCAACAATTTCAGCTATCCTACACCACTGATGTGTATATTTTGCAGGAATCTTTATAAAACAAATCTTTCTAGCTTGAACACAGGACTTGATGTGTGGAGAGTTGTCTTGGCACTTGGTAGGTCTGTGGGCATGGATTCGTTTTCAGGGATTTAGGCCCTAATTCAACTGAGAAGAAAATTAGGCTTTGTTTTTCCGGTAATTTAGCTAATGCAGAATTTGGCATGGATTCTTCTAGGAAAAGCAAATTGATCTGCTGAGCAGTTCTGTAGGTCAGACCATGTTTTTCAGAATATTTATAGTGAAACTTGAAAACAGCAAAGGTTGAATTGAGAGCGGCAACTGGCATAAATTCACATAAAATAAAAGCAACAGAGTCTGAAAAACTGCTTTAGCTTCAAAAAACATCTATTTCACCCAAAGCATTATTCATCCTTACCTCCTAAAATTGTTTCTCTATACAGCTACCTCAAAACTAGCCAGAAGTTGGAGTTTTGTATCAAAGTTCTAGTAGTGAAAGGAACATGGGATCTGTTTGTCGCCCTGGAGTTGTCAGAATTACACCTTAGAATGTAACATGCCGTTTTTGAACGCGTTGAACATTTTTGCTGTGTTCTTAATACCTTCTTTTCCTGTGGATTGCTCACAAACCAAACACTGGACAGGAGGAGTTAGAGTTTGCTGCAATGAGGATAGAAGCGCTGAAGTTAGCCAGGCAGATTGCCCTGTCTTCTTTCCGCTCCCAGGTACCTGGGTTTGTGCCTGCCCACGTGTGTGCGAGTGTTGCGCAGACTAAAGGAACCGAGTGCTGCTTTGTCTTTAACCCAGGGAGCCTCAGAGGGTGGTGCTGAGCTCTGCACACCTCGGGGGGACACCACGGGGCACGCTGAGAGCCGTGCCGCCCGCGGGAACGCTCGCCCTCACCCGCTGCGCTTTACCGAGTGCCGCTGCATCCGGATTAACACAAGGCAATTTGAAGGCGATTTGCACAGGAGCCAGGTTGTGCAATCAGCTGGCCCTTTGTCTTCTCTCTACACCAAGATTTGGTCTAAAACTTTTGGTGGCCAAACAATATCGAGCCTACTTCTTATCAAGATGCTGTAGATTGTGACCGTAGGGGCTTTTGTTGCTATTTTCAGCTTGAAATCGGGCACCTGGACCCTCAAAAGTTCAGAAGCGAGAAGTACAAGCAACCCCAGCTTTGGGCTTCTGAAGAAAGGGACTCCAGCAGTTTTGGAAGGGCTGTGGAGCTCCCAAAGAAAAAGGGTCCCCCATCACAAAGTGTCTTTATTAGTGAAGATCCAAAGCTTTTTTTTTTTTAATTGTTACTTCTATGTTGTGCTGGGTAATACCCCCTCAGAGCGATGCTTTGCACTGCTCTAGGGATGCCCGTGGTCCTTGCTGTGCTTGGAAGGGGACAGAAAAGCTCACTCTGACATGCTGGGTTTGGTGGTTACCCAGTTGTCCGGGCAGTTTGTGTTGCTCAAAGTGCTTTTTTGGGAGGTGGTATCAGCTGAATGGGATGGCACGGAGTGAGGTTTTATTCCAAATGAGCAGAATATGCTTCTGACGTGTTCTTCTCCAGTGATCTTCCTGTTCTTATAGCATCAATTTATAAGTCAGTGGGAAGCCTTTTGCCTGGTTCGATGTCACCTTCAGTTCATTGCAACATAACAACGTTTGGGCTGGTTGTAAGGCAGAGTTGCTTTGGAGCTCTAAGGATTACTCATAAAGTGGCTAGTTCATAAAAGTAAAGATTTTTATTAGATTACCTGTACTTTTATGAAAAAATAATGGTCTTGTTTGATTTATTTTGCTTTCTTCAAATAACTTATGAGCCAGCTGTTTCCATGGTGCACATACGCTTACCGAAGTAAACTCACTCCATGCATATTTATGGGTGTTTTAAAGTACGTGGGTACAATCTTTTATTTAACCAAGGAAAACATGCCGTTGTTGTCATTGGAAACCCAGATATTAACCTTTTAAATAAAGGAGTGAACAAATAAATATCATTTTCCTGCTTGAGTACTGGCCTGTGTGCGAAGGTGTCCCCTTGCTCCGTTGCCCTTAGAGGCGGGTGTCAGAAGAGGGCGAGGTAGGATGCTCTCTAGATCCTCTCCGCCTCCTTATTCTCTCTCTGCCTCCTTGTCCTCCCAGCACTTTGCTGTCACCTGCAGCATTCAGGCTCTCCAGCACCAGGAAAGGCTCGAGATCAAAGCCATAATAATACCTAAATGCTCTTCACAGGTTATACAAAAAACCTCTGTTAGACATCTGCGTTTTTCCTTCTGGAATTGAGGAACTCACAAATCATAGAACCACGGCATGGTTTGGGTTGGAAGGGATCTTAAAGGTCACCTAGTTCCAACCCCCCTGCCAAAACTGTGCTATTTTAGACTGAAGAAAATGGCTACATGTGTTTGTGATACCCAGGGAAGACTGCTCTGCAAAAATAGTAGAGGGTGTATTTGCTTACATGGAGTTACTGTTAAAAGATGCATTTGATTATGTGGAGTTAAATTTAAAAGATACTTTTTGACATCATTACAGCATTTTCTTTTATATATAGATCAAGTTTGTGAACTCCTTGGAACTTGGAAACGGGGAATGGATTTCATGTGAATCTTTAGAAAACTCCATGAATTTGTACAACAAGGCAAAACTGATAAGCAGAGATGAGGAGAGAAAAATAAGCAAAACTCTACCCTCTGATAGAGAATTGTCATGTTGAGGTTCAGAAGGCTCCGTGTTGGCCCGGTCATAGGAATGCTTCTCGCTGAATGTTGTAGGTGTCATGTTAAGCTAGAGAAGGACTTTTGTCCTTGCATAACTTCAGTGGGAGGCTGCCGATGTAAAATTAGCTTGTGATGACAGCCCTTGTGACCTGCAGTGACTGATGGACTGGATTAATTATAATAGGATCCACCAGACGACTGCAGTGACTTAAATTCGGCCACCGACTGGCAGCATTCCCTCCTGGTTGGCTGGCTGCAGTTCTTTTCTTAACGTTGTATAATTACATTAAACATTTGCTAAACCGTTACAGGATGGGGTAATAAGAATAAGGTGTTAAATAAAGACACGAAGCACTTGTTAAGGCAAGTTAGGTCACCTAAAAATAAAGATTAAATACAAACATTTTCTGCTCGTACCAGGGCTGAGAATAAGGATGTGCAGTTTGTTATTCTCAGGCAGAGGGAAGTTATTTGGCCGCTCCCAAACTTCTTGTCAGGCACTTCAACAGCAGCAGGACTAGCTGTCTTGTTTTACATTGCCAAAGATTTCTTTCTTCCAGTGTTGGGATGAATTAACATCCCTCCATTAGTCTCCATTAGGCTGTCCTGTGGCTGTTTTTTTATATGTATGTTCAACGTGAACAGAAATAGACAGGGTTTGTTTCCACCACGCTACAGGAGCTGATGTAGAGCTGGGAGTTGAGGTGAGATCCAAGGAAAGGAGACAAATTGAAAGGAAAGGCATCAGCACAAATAGGGTGGATGAATCATGGCTTTGGGAGGTTCTCATGGTATTGACAGAGGAATAATATTTCCATCAAACATTCAAACCATTTAAAACCTTTTTATTTTCTTTTTCCCATTCAAAGTGTTTCTTCTAGTAGGACTTTACAAGTTTTGGAACTTATGCCTGGATTTTACTTGCTTTTCAATACATTTGCAAGCACAAGTAGGTCTTGTTTTGCCTCCATTGACCTCTCCGGACACATATCCATTGGTTAAAAGAGCAGATGCCTTGATACACACCCAGGCTGTGTTTGAGTGCTTGTAGAGAGCAAGTTAATTTTCAGCAGGGCTAAACACATGCTCCTCTAAAGTTGTCATTTTGGTTGCAGCACCTTTCTTTATTTTCTCTCGCTTTGACCTTCTGGAAGAGAGGAACCTGCAGCCGGTTAATGGATGTGCATTTATTCCCTGTCTGCTCCGATATCCGGTTTCTGTGAAAGATGCTGGGAAGGGAAGATGGAAGTGCTCTCAAATATTTACACTAAGACTGCAGTGACCTACATTTAGCAGTAATTCCCCTGCAGACTCTAATCTTTCTGCGCGAGGTTCAGTGACTTACAAATCCCTAGGCTTATTATTACCCCAATTAACTGCTTACCTTCTCAGCGATTAGGTGTTGAAGTTGAAAAACTGGCAGAGTTATTTGGGGGTAACAGCATCATAATGTTGGTCAGGGTATTTTATTGTCTCAGGATAGGAATATTTGGAGGCAGCAAATAACAGTTGCTAATTATGCATCAGTTTGGAGCTGTGTGTAAAATTGGCTTTTGAAGTGAAACCTTGAGGACTTTTACAGGTTGGTCCTGCCAGAAAGCCCAGCTGTGACTGGTGTGAAGTCCTTCCAGAGTTAGGACAGAACCAGTGGGACCACTACTGTGAGCATTTCGGCTCAATAGTTAAATTCTGAGAATTTTTACAGTCATCTTTGGAAACTTTATATTCTTTTGCATGTCATATTTACTATTCTTTTGTACAATTTACTCAAGAGCAAGAGAGGACTAGAGAAAACAGATCTAGAGTAGCGAGGACTAGATTAAAAATATGCATAAGATGTATTAAATGCTTTAAATGTTCCTTTTTCTTTAAAAAAATTATCATACTGACAGTTACTTTGACACATTTTTATATGAGCTTGGGGAAATTTGCGTTTCTTTCACCACGATTAATATTTTCCAGCAATCTCTTTATGAGCTCCTGCAAATTAAGCTGCAGGAGGCTTTTGAAATGTGATACAGGCAGTTTAACAGATTGACCCTTAGGATGGACTTTCTTTCAAGGGCAGCTTTGATGATCCAATGGCACTTTTTTATCTCTTAGTTTTTCTGGCCTTGTGTTTGAGGAATTAAAGTAAGGGGGATTTTTTAAGTCAGGATGCTGAGTTGAGCCAGCAGTAGTTTTATTTATTGGCTGTTTTACCTTTACTCAGATCTGTGGAGAGCACCATGTGGGTTTGTGTTTATGCATTTTCATAGATGGCTGAGCTTCTGTCCCAGATGTATTTTTTTTTTCCCTGCTGAGTTGTTATATGTTGGGAGATACTTTCAGGAATACAGGCTGTGTGGTTGTGATAGCTCTTGGGATGCTTTTTGCTCAGGTAGGAGAATCCCCTCGATTTAAGGTTGCACCTCCTAATTCTGTTAGAATCAATTATTATTTTGTGTGTTCATGGTTAAATGTTAAACCTGGTCTGGTGGGAGGTGTCCCTGCCCAGGGCAGGGGGGTTGGAACTGGATGATCTTTAAGGCCCCTTCCAACCCAAACCATTCTACGATTCTGTGCAATCCAGATGTAGATCTGCTATGGATGGTGTCTAAAAACGTGGGGTTTTTTTGATTTAGCATCTTCCTAACAGTCCTTTATAACCTCCTTGATTTTAATGCACTGTTCCTGGAGTGTGGTTTGCAAGACCTTACATGTCAGTGTCCTGTACCTCCTTGGTTTTGCTCTTTTCCTTATTTCACATGCTCCCCTCCTCCCGAGTTAATCTGGGCCGCTGACATAAGCAAAATTGGCAGCTGCAAATGAAAACTCATTTAACTTACTAATGGCATGCTTAATACCAGTGGGGCAGCAACATCACCCGTGTGTTCTGTGATGCCATGAGTCTGTCTGATATTCACAATCTCTATGTAATACTGTTTCTGATACAGCATATTGGCAGATCAGACCTGAGAAGGTGAGCTGTCCTCTTGCTTCTAATTTCTTGATGTAATTTTGTGGAAGCAGAATTCCTTTTAACAAGCTCTCTGCCTCTAATTTCCTCTGCTGCTGTCCATTTCTTATGGATGTTTTGATGAAATTTCCGCATTGGAAAGTATTAGATTTTCTAATATAGGACCTTAAAATATTGCTGGCAAAGTACTATCTTTATTTTCTCTGTGAGGGTAATACAGCTCTCTTGGTGCATAGTACAGAGCTTAAATGTATATTTTAAGATTGCTAAATTGAAAGTTTCTTCTCAGTTTTATTGCTGTCGTAATTTAGTATTGCACAGGATTCTAGTCCTAGCTCAGCACCCTGGTGCCTAGCACTGCACCCAGAAAACGTATTAGCTAAACACGTATTTAATGGTTCATTTCTTTGTATTTAAAAAACACAAACACACAGAGAGAACCTGCTATCCCAGCAGATGTTTCCATCTCTAAAAGTGCCCTGTACTCCCGGATCGGCGCCTCGGATGCAGAAGGCACCGCGGCTCTTCTCTACCCCCAGCAAGACTTAGACTCCACGCTACGACTGGCCAGAGCAGAGGTAATTTTCTTCAGAATTTGGGAAAGGAAACGTGTGCCCCTTGCGGTTTACTTCTTTCCTGTTTTCTCCCAAATGATTTGTGTGAGGAACACTTGTTCTATTCTTAAAACTGTCCTCAGCCACGCTAAAACCACGGTAGAGCAAAAAGCCAAAGCAAAAGGCGCTACACTCAAAGTTTTACTATCTTTGCCATAACGGAAAGGCAGACATTACATGGAAATAAATCCTTTTTGGTTTAACCTTGACTGTACTATGGACGTTTTGACATTGCTGTATAATTTTATAAAAATGACAAAATGCTAGAAAGAGGAATAAAATTACTAAGCTACACCTGTGATTACTCTGCCTAAAAGTAATAAAAATTGGGTAACATCTGGTTTTAGAGTATTCCAAACTTCATCATAGCTTATGTGAACGAGAGGAGCACAAAGGAACCCAGTCCTTTGGGTATGAAATTTCGTGGACTGTCAGCCCTAAATACTCACGCAGAAGCAGTAGCATCGGGTGAAAACAGCCAAAGTGTAGTGTAGTACAGTGTTTCCTGAAAAGTGTCCTCGATAAATGAGGAATGAAATGAAAAAGAGGAACGTTGCAGCTACTCTCCTAAGTGGGTTTCTCAAAACTTGAGTATGGTTTCACATGCAGACTTTTTTAATTGCACTCTGAAAAAGAGAAGAAAACACTGGGGGCGCTTATATTTGAAACCTACATGCATTTGAAAATTATACCCCCGTTAATTAGAATTCAATATTAAATCAAATACTGTACACTTATTTAATTTCCTCTTTAATGGGTCACTTGGTTTAACTCTTTTTTTTTTTTTTTTTTTTTTCCCTTTGCTTTCTTTGTTTCAGATTGTGGCCAAGGAAAGAGAAGTATCTGAGTGGAAAGAGAAATATGAAGAAAGCAGAAGGGAAGTGATGGAAATGAGGTGAGTTGTGAACTTATCGCTAATCTCAGTGGCAGAGAGTCTTATTGCAGCCGTGGGTAGTGCCCAGAGTGCCATGACTGTACAGCCATTCTGGGTGGCTGAACTTGTGTAGTCATTTTTAACTGCAGGTTTTAGATTGATCCAAAACAGGCACTTTGCCTTTGCTCTGTGTGGTGGGCACCGCTGTTACGGGTAATCACTGAAAACTTCTGTGTTACCAGTCTCATTTACACCCTCAGAATACTGCGATAAGAGGGCTTTTCATCTAGGCTCATGTAAGGGGTGAATTTCCTCCAGCTTGTGCTGTGGATTCACACAAGGATTGCCTGGTGGGGGTTCTGTTGCCTGGCTGAAGGACCTGCCTGCAGAGCTGGCAGAGGTGTGCACGTGCTGATTTAAAATTCACTCTCCACAAAGAGTTTCACCAAGAGAAGAAAGAATGTGGAGGTTTTGGAGACAGGTGTGAGGAGAAGAGGCTTTCTCCAGTAGAAAGTGTCTTTAACAGTAGAAAACAAAGCCCCACTTGTCAGTAGAAAGACATTTCTAGTGAAGGAACCACTCCAGCTTTAATGTTGTGTCCGTTGCCCTGAGTCCTTGACTTCGTTTTCTGGGATGATAAAACATCCTAAAGGTGCCTGGTGCTACAAGGATATGACATGGCCTTAAAATCCTTATTGCTTACAGCAGGCTTTTGAGGTAATCTCCTTTGGACATGAAACCAATCCCTTCCTTTTAGGGCCAAACCTTAAAATATCTTTGATAGTGAATATCTTTGCTCTCAAAAGTGTCGCTTCTGGTTGGGAGCTCCACGGGTTTCTCCTTCCCTTACTGACTTTTGTCTCGGGATTTTCCCATGTCCATTCTGTAGCCTCACCAGCTGCAGCAGACTTCTCTAAAACGGAGCAAGTGAAAGGGAGCTAAGACTTCAAAAGAGATGTATTCAAATACCAGTGGGCTATTTTGAATGTCCACTTCAGACGAGGTGTGGGGTAATTTTGTTTTTCATAGACGGTCCTGCGTGGCTCATGAATCAAAGCACAGATCAAGCTAGTCTCATTTCATTAGCTTTATTTGGCTCTGGGAAGGGATGGATCATCTTTCTAAATCACATTTAATCTGCTTATTTTGGCTAACCTCTTTTCAAGAAGGAAGTTCAAAGCCTACTAGGAGTATATGAAATAAAACAGTCTTAAAAGTAACATTTTGCCACCTTTGTTTCAAAAACAGATTTGGGAAATAAGACACCATGGGGTTTGCACTACATAATTGAATATTTCGGTCTTGTTCCCTTGAGCACTAATGGATCATTTAGACACTTTTGGAGAGTGAAAGATTAGATATATTTTGGATGAGGGCCAATTCTACTTCTGTTAAGTTTACTTGCCACCAATTATAACTTAATGTTTACATTAAAAATAAGCAAAGACAAACATGGAGAAAGGAATGGAAAAGTCAGACTTCGTAACTCTTGAATTAGGCCAATGTGATTATGTTTATATTTAAATCACGATGGGTAATGTACTGTGGGCATGTTTCAAATAATGGAAGTTGTTTCAGAGCAATCCCTTTTCCTTGCTCCCATCTATCCTGGTTCACATGGAGAATTAAAAATCAAGTGCGATATTTAAACCATCAGTTTTATTTAGTACTCATGTAATAAGGGGCATATAAAAGTATGAAGGGGCTCTGTACCTCTTTTAAAATACCATAGTTCACTCAGTGAGTAGCATTATTTTCTAACTAAGCATTACCAATGATGATGTTTGCCAAGAGCTTTTCTTTTCATTTTCCTCTCTTATAGGAAAATCGTTTCAGAATATGAGAAGACGATTGCTCAGATGATAGGTAGGTGTTTCTCTTCTGTAAGATGCTATCCTCCACTCTGATTGCTCCAAAGAGAGCCTGGAAACATAGTTGAAGTCTTCTGGGTTATATTTTGATGGGAACTGCATCTGCTGATGGTGCTGGGAATTGTGGCTGTACCCAAGGACACCGGTGTGTGCTCAGGGTGTGAGGAAAAGCTAGGGCTGACAGAAAGTAGCCCCTCGAGGCAGCCCAGGGAATGCAGAAAGGTCAGGGCTTTTACCTCTGCACCAAAGCAAATGGTTTGGAAATGTGTTCAAATGCTTTGCCCGCAATTCCTGGGTATCTCCAGGAGAGACTGAGAATGACCTAAAACCCCCCGTAGTCATCCACTCCCCGCTGTTTAATGGGAGATACCAAACTTAGCTCTTCACAACAACAGGGATTATCCGTCCTAAATCAGACCAAAACCTGGATTAGCTCCAATCCCAGCTGAGAGATTACGAGTGACCAGTCCACCTCCCTGGTTATTTACTGGCAGGGGAGTCTTGTTTAAGGTCTAAATTATTACGTGCTTTCCCTCTCAATAATTAGAAAACGCCCTTGTTAGCAGCTTGCCCCACAAAACCAAAGGCTGCAGGACTGGTGGTTTTCCTTGGCATGGGAGGGCTGGCCCCTGGGATGTGATTTTAAAGCTTCCTCGTAGGATTTCCAAAGCTCTTTTTCTCAGACTGGCTATAGAAAGGATCGGTGCCTTGTGTTACTGCTTCAGCTTGAGCTGTCTCCCACAAAAGCAAAGGGCTGAGTGGGGTCCTGGACTCTCCATGGCCTGAATTGCTGGAAAAGGCAGGAAAAAAAAAAAAAGCAAGCAGCAAAGAATGTGAAATACTGTTAAAAGCCATTAGGAGTAGCCTTGGAGCTAAATCTGGGCTGGGAGATGCAGCAGAAAGACTAGCTTACAGCATCTGTGAGCAGGGAAGGGTATGGACCCATCCCGTTTGCACTGTGTTTATTGAAAAATAAAAAGAGAGAATTTTTTTTCTCTTACTCCCCCTGAGAGAACCGTCCTAGAGAGTACAGTGTGCCAGGAACACAACCAGGGCCAGAGCCTGCATCTTTCTAACAGGTTTCCAACAGGGATGGATTTTTATTACAGTTGTCGTATATGGTTTGATATATCACGTTGTGATGTATCTCACATATCATAGTTTGTTCCCTTTAATGTGGGCAGCCCTCTCATATACAGTCAGTGTCTGACCCCCAAATTTTTGGTTTCTTTTAAATTGTTTGGTTTTGGTTTTTTTGTTAATTAATGTTTGAGTTGTGTTTATATATGTTCATAGCTAATTAACCTACTTGTTGCCCAAAGAGAGTGCAGGGAATTAGTTCAATATCTGTTGCTTTTGCTGCCTTCCTGCATTTCTCAGCCACTGGGAGACACCCCAGACTCCTTTCCAGTGAAGGGAAAAATGAGTCTATAAAGAAATAAATAAATTTGATGATAAAACAATAAATAAAATGTACAATAATGAAGATAATAATGATGATGCTAATGATAATAATAACATGCCTGCCTTCATTCTCCGTGGTATTCTGCCTCTGTTGCCTTTTGTACGTAAAACTGAGCAACTTGCCTGCCTTTTGACATAACGTCTGTCATTCACATCATGCAAACATTAAAATAGGAGCGACCAGAGTATGCAAAGAACTTAATTCATTTGAGTTTACAGTAAACATATTCTGGTATGACTTTGTCCCTGAACCCGGCCATTCATAGGTACAAACACAAGACCTGTCCTGTTTTCCCTGAGCGTATGCATACAGTTAGCAGCCTCTTTCTCTCGCTGATAACAAATTCAAATTGTGTTTTTGAGAACTGGATTTTAAAAATAATAATAATAATAATTTAAATTGTGAGACCACAGTGCCATGAGAAGGTGTAGAATAAAGGTCCTAAAGCAAAGGCACAGCCGACAGCGTACATAGTCTATTCTACAACTGCCATTTCCTCTTGTCACGAAGAAATCAAGGATAGTTGAAGAATTGGACCGTTGACCACTGTGGATATTGAAAGACCTTTAAAGTTCAAATTCAGAGTCTCAGTCAGAGTCTTTCATATGATCTATGGCAAGTTTTTAAGAGCTGTGGCTATAAATAAAGCAATTGGCTGTCTATTTGTGAAGGAGCTGAAACAACAACAGTGACACAGAAAGCATGTGTTAATTAGAACAGTATGCAAATTCTACAGTGTGGCAATATGTTAAACGTGAGGCTGCTTCTCCCTGCATTTAATGCAAATTTTTGGTCTAATTGTCCCGCTTCCTGTCACTTGTTGTAAATTACTGTCCCATCTGATGAAGGAATTCACTCATCCCAACACCACTTTGTGGATGAAGGTGATTGTCTGGGTGCTATTTGCATAACCTTCACCAAACTGTTATCATGATAACGCCTTATTGCTGAAGCAAAATCTGCCTTGTAACAAAAGAAGTGCCTCTGCTCTTTCTATTTATGATTTAACCCTTCTGAACTATTTACACAGCCCTGTTAGCAGGGCATTAGCAAGTGAACCACTTTCACAAACCCCTTCAATGAATATTCATCGTGGTCGATAGCTCCTGCTCAGCTTTTTATAGGTTGCCATGTGTATATATAATGTATATTGAAAATAGTCCATCTGAACAATATACAATTGTATATGCATGTCTATAAAGGCATGGAAAACATGCATTACAAGCAGGAATTGCTTTTTATTTGAAGGGCTGGCAGGTCTAGTGTTTGCTAGAACCCAATATTACCCAACTTAGCATATGCAATTGGTTTCCTGCCATACTCTGCACAGCCAGAGTTTGCAAGCTCTCAGTGCCTACTTGCCTATTTTTTTACTGGTGCTTTAACTGTTTTCCCCCTTTTTTTTTTTTCCTTACACTTGCCTCAGCCCCTAACACATTCTTATTTATATCTAGGAGGGGGCAGAAAAAAGGCTTTCCCAGCTGCTGCTTGTGCTGCTGCTCAGGGCTGCCTAGCACTGCCAGCCCTGTGGAACAGAGCCTGCAGAACCCCCTTGTCCCCTGAACCCCACTTTACACACACCCTGCTCACAGCCCTTCTCTGTCCCCTTCCAAAATCCATCATGGATTTCCATTTTATTGATGGATTTGTAACACTGGGTTTGGGGTTTTTTTTCAGTTTAAAATGTCTTCTACTTGTGCGTTTAAATACAAAATTAAATTCCCATTATGAAAACCAAACAGATGTTATGCTTTGTGCATTACAGATTGTTGCATTACTTATTTTCCTGCTTTCCTAACAATTCCTGATTTTCTGTTTTGCTTCCGTTTTTGTTGCTTCTTGCTATTTGCTTGCAAAAACAAAACAGGCAAGCCTGGTAAGTAAAGCTTTTCACCAACTTTGACACCAGCATTTTGCATTTTTTGTTTCTTTTGCTTTTGTTCTCCATTTGCTGCATTCCCATTAAGTAGCGTAACACTGAGCTGAACCTGAAAGCGGATCTGCCATGGTGGTGCTCTGATTCTGTTAATTTAGATAGTGTTAGTCCTGAGCATAGTGTTGTTATCATTGGTGAGCCGTGGACAGTGTGTGTTGCAGACATAGAAGCTATTTAATTAGAATATTTTAATCTCATAACCTCATAAATATCTGTAGAAGTAAGTATCTGTAACTGCTGCACTCAGATTTGACTGGCAGGCTATTACCAGCACAGTTCTACTAAGCAGCTTTTTCATTAAAGTTCAATCAGAGTTTTAGAACATATCATCTAGATCTCCCAGTCCCCCTCCAGCCAGATGCTGGTTTCTGTTTTCTGTAGTATTTAACCACTTTGGTTACTACAGTATCTTCACAGTTCAATACTTAACTATTAGCAGAGATTATCTGATGCCCTTTCCCTAAATCTCGAGGGAAACTTCCTCTCCGTTCAATTTATCATCACTCCCCAAACAAAAATTCCCATTTTCCCCTTGGAAAAAGGACTTGGATGGCCACACCTCACTCCCTGGTCCTTGGGCACCTCTGGCATGTAGTGGAAGAGAGAGGAGAAAGGGAACATCGGGCATCGCTTGCCCCAGATTTCCCTGTGCCAGTTGCTGTGGATGGGCAGGAGAGGAGCTGGTCCAGCTGAGGAGTGAGGTGGGGAATGGGAAGAGCTCATTGTGAGGTAGTTGTGAGGGAGAGAATCTTGAATTACCAACTTTCTAGATTGCCCTAGAAAACAAATAAGAAGTTTGATAAAGTACCGCAGACGGCAATCTCAGAAAAAGTAAAGTTGTGACATTAAATACATTTAAGCACATTATGTGATGATGCAAATGGGTCCCGTCCCCTGGATGGAGCTGCGGCAACAGAGGTTTTGCCAAACAACAGGCTCCTGCCAGTAGGTGCTTTGGAATTAAGCTCAACAGCGTGTGGTCTCCGGCCTGATTGAACAAATCTTGTGCTGGTGACACAAGGTGACAAATTCTCAGATTTAGAAAAATGAACAAAGGATGACAAATGGTTTGCTCATTTTACTTGAAGATATATTTATTTTGGCATTACAGATTACCTCAGAGTGTCTTTAGGGAGGCAAAATAGACGAGAATGTTCATTTTTTATGAAATGTTCAACAACATCGAACTGATGTGGCGGTACAGGGCTGTGGGTTTCTCAGTTCTGCCACATCAAAGGTGTTTGGTCACCAGTAAAATAAGGCGTTACAGCTTCCAGTGCCGCAAACTCAGTGCAGGGCCTCAGAGCTTCTCTGGTTCTTTGGACCTTCAGCATCACGTAGAGCAAAATAACCTCAGGTCAGGCTCTGCCCCGGCAAGATGCCGTCAAGGGTGTGCAGAGGAGAACAGGACACAGCCAAGATGAGCTGAGGCACAGCGTGACGTTGTTGCTGCTCTGGCTTTAGTTAGGCTTGCAAAAAAAGAGTATAAAAAGACTAAATATGCAAAAGGAAGAGATTAATCTCAGTTTGGGAATTGACAGTATCAACTTTGACATTTCAGAGCTGACCAGCACTCCAAAATACTTCATTCAAATGAAGTATTCCAATAAAAATGTAAACACTGTTTAGTTCTTTATATCTGAAAATATAAAGGCTTGAATGAAAAGTTGTAGATTCTGAAATGCCCCATCTCTTGCTTTTTGCATGGGAGAACTTACCTTATTTTAGTTTCCATTATAGACAAAGGAAATTGGCAATATAAGACTGCTGCATTTTGTGGGTTGGTTTTTATTTCAGTATCATTCAAAGTGACCCTAAAGCATGGACACAAGAATGATATTTTAGGATATGAAGCAAACAAGGAAGCATTTTGGAAGACAATGCCAGACCTTTTCTTTCAGTGTTTTATGGGTATTCCAAGTTATTCCTTGGTCAATTCCTTTGAAAAGGTCTCTTCCATTTAGATTTGGATTCCTGTTGTGTTCTTCCCACCATCCCTGCCTCAAATTCAGCTATAGGGAGGAGAAGCTTGGAAATTATTTTATTACCAGAACTTAGAAAGTCTGTCTGATATTAGATTTCCTACAGTAATCCTAAGAATGAGAGTTTGCAAAACACTTTTTCCAAAGGAAGAATTTGAGTTGAATTCCATTATACAAAGTGCCTTTTTTGTACAGGATTAGAAGACACACCAAGCAAATATCAGCAATGGCAGATTATTACTAGCACTGGCAATAAATTTGCATAAATGTCCTTTCCTTCAGCATAGTGTATCTTCAGGCAAACAAGGGAAGTCCCAACACTTGCTTTTTTTCATGGGGGCAGCTGAGTTCAGAGTGAAATAAATCATCCGTACAGACATAGGTTCACATTATTTTCCCCAAGGCCAAAATATTTAAATATCCCTGTAGCAACCTTTTTCCAAAACAAGATTGCGTCTTTATGTAAAAATTACTTTTCTGGATCCTGCAAACTTACCAATACACGACGTAGAGCACAGTACAGCAGAAATTGTAGATGGCAGTGAAATCAGAGTTCTAACTACTGTGATCCTTCTGAAAATCACTTTATTTTCCTCCCCCTCTCTTCTTTCTAACAGAGGATGAACAGAGAGAGAAATCTGTCTCCCATCACACCGTTCAGCAGCTGATTGTGGAGAAGGAACAAGCTTTGGCAGATCTGAACTCAGTGGAGAAATCACTGGCAGATCTTTTCAGGAGATATGAAAAAATGAAAGAAGTCTTGGAGGGGTTTCGGAAGGTGAGTCCTGTCAAAGTCCCCTCTCGTGTCCCAGTGCTGCTTAGCAGAGGGCAGGTCTTTTGCTCCAGTTGGATCTGATGTACTATGTAAGACAGCAGCATGTTATAGATGTCACCAAAACACAACTTCAGCACGTGTCAGGGCCGGCTTCTGGACTGAGCGTTCTGTTAAATGAACTCCTCAGGTCAGAGATTATGGTTAAAGTGTGTGACATAACGTAACCCTCAGATGAAGCATTCCAGCCATGGATCAGATGCACAATTGTAAAGCTCTTTGCACTGTGTATTGTCACTTCAGATCGCCTCCTAGGAGGGGTGTCCACGTTAGGCTGCAGCTCTTGAAATATCTGAATGTGACTCCCTCAAATTGTAGAATCACAGAATGGTTTGGGTTGGAAGGGGTCTTAAAGATCATCGAGTTCCAACCCCCCTGCCCTGGGCAGGGACACCTCCCACCAAACCAGGTTGCTCCAAGCCCCATCCAGCCTGGCCTTGAACCCCCCCAGGAATGGGGCAGACACAGCTTCTCTGGGCAACCTGGGCCAGGGTCTCACCACCCTCAGAGTGAGAAACTTCTTCCTGATACCTAATCTAAATCTCCCCTCTTTCAATTTAAAGCCATTGCCCCTCATCTTGTCACTCCTCTCCCTGATCAAGAGTCCCTCCCCAGCTTTCCTGTAGGCTCCCTTCAGACACTGGAAGGGGCTTTAAGGTCTACCCAGAGCCTTCTCCAGGCTGAACAACCTCAACAAATAGATATCTGTCCTATCCTTCAACCTCTTGAATTAACTTTAATGCAATCTTCTCATTTTAGAATGAAGAAGTGTTAAAGAAATGTGCGCAGGAATACTTATCGCGAGTGAAGAAGGAAGAGCAGAGGTATCAAGCACTCAAAATTCACGCGGAGGAAAAACTGGACAGGTAATGGATTGTACACCTCTCTTTTCAGGAGTTCACACAGCAGGAGGATTCCTGTGCCTAAACCTTGCACCCCAAACCTGCTCCCTCAATATGCAGAGCACAGGCTGCTCTGTGGCAGGGGGTGGGGTGAAATGCTCTAATGAGAATTTCTGTAACGTGTTTCTTCCCCCTCCTGGCCATGTAAAACACCTTAGATTTCTATCTTTATCAAATGTCTTCATGTTCCTTTAAAATATTTCCCAGGGAAGATCAGGAAAGGAGCCTTTAGCTAAGTTTATGCGGCTGTGGAGGTCCGTGCTCAGATATTTGCACCCACAGCCAGTATTTCTGCCCCTGGAGAGCTGTTGTTGCCCCTCTTTCAGCCAGAACAGAATGTGTAGGTGCTGCTCGGCTGTTTTGGTGCAGAGTCAGCCCGGCAGCTTCTCCCCAGTTACACCAGTTATCTCAGCTGGGTCAGCCCAACTTGTGCCAGGGGTGACAAGGAATAGCTGCACAAAAGATCGTGCCAGATGTGTACAAATAGCTGCTCCTTAAGCCACCGTTAAGGAGTGAACATCTGATTGTGGCTTAAGACGGTTGAGTTGCTTTTAATTTTATTTTTTTATTCTACACATCCACGTAACAACTGAGGATGCTTTTCTAGGGATTACATTCAGGACTCACATTACAGTCCACTCGACCCAAGAGATGTGTCCAAAATGTCACTAGGATTGATAACTGCCTACACCCAAGCGAGACTTGGATTTGCTTTCCAGCTGTTGGCCCAGCTGTGAGTCTAGACTGCAAGAACTGGAGATCAGATTTGGAAACTTCCATCAAACGCCTCCACCAAAGCCATATTTATGTCTCCAGCACAGATCAGGGAGAGAACAACAGAGACATCAAGGAAAGACTTTGCAGGCTCTGCTGAGCCAGAAAGGGGGTCATGAAGGGTCTCTAGGGACAAGTCTCAGAATACTTGCAAAGACAAGCAGGACGTAGCCCTGCCCTCGCCACCCAGCTATTAAGATTCGGTCCATCCTTGAGTACCCACCATCCTGCCCTGTGGAGAACCTGACGTGACAAAAAAATCTGTGGTTTTTTTTCTAGAGCCAATGCTGAAATTGCACAAGTGCGAGGCAAGGCGCAGCAAGAGCAAGCAGCCTATCAGGCCAGCCTCCGTAAAGAGCAGCTGAAAGTGGACGCGTTGGAAAGAACACTGGAACAAAAGGTAAGTAGCGATTCAGTTCTTCTAACGCAGAAGGCAGTGGGATGACCCAAGTTCAGTGCAACTTCCCTAGGGTGACTGCACTCAGCTCTGCCCTGGAGCTCAGACCACAGCCAAGGTCTGCCCAAGGACCTCTCCAGCTCCTCACATCCCGCTGACCCCGCAACTTCTTTTGGGTTCTGTTTCCATTTCCAGTTTCAGCTGGAAGCTGCCTTCTGTGCTTCCACTGGGAGCGCTCAGATACGGATCTGTGCGGCTCAGGGCGAGAGCCGCTCTAGGAAACCCCTGTTTATATCCCATCTTCTCCCGCTTTCAGTGTAACACGGCTCATCCCTCTCAGAGCCCCTGGAAAACAGGGTGAAAGTCAGGCTGTAAAAGTGCAGCCCAGAAACAAACTGAAGCCCTGTATTACTACCATGTCCTAGGAATGGCTGCTGTAAAGCCGTCTCCTCTCGTGCTAAATTGTATTTATTGAAGTTGGAGGAGCTGTGTGTGGAAATAATAAGCATATTTGAATGCAGTACACGTAGCTGTACTATGTATGCATATATATCTCTCCCCCTATACATAGATGTTATGTTCTCAGTATTGGGGGAAACTTAATCGTCCCACACTTCTCCCAAAGGTTCAGTAAATTAAAAAAAAAAAACAAAAAAAACACCACCAAACCTCAATGCAACAATATCTTTCATAATACTTAATATTCCCTTTTATTTTCCAGAATAAAGAGATAGAAGAATTAACAAAGATTTGTGATGAACTGATTGCCAAAATGGGGAAAAGCTAACTTTTAACCAAATTTCTGGACTTCGATATTGAGTGCAATATGACCATTGGCACACTGATGTCCATACATTTATGTGGACAGGTTATATTTTCACTTTTTCGTATGCACTACTGTATTTTCTTTCTAAATAAAGTTGATTTAATTGTATGCAGTACTAAGATGACTATCAGAATTTCTTGCTATTGTTTGCATTTTCACAGTATAATTCATAGCAAGTTGATCTCAAAGTTCCTGTATCAGGGAGATTGTCAAGTTCTCTAAGAAATTACAAATTGCTGATCCTAGCCTTCCCTTTGTACATGAGTTCCCATGTTGGATGTCTTTTGGATTTAATATAAACATGTATTACTTGCATGGGGACTCTTGCCTTAAGGAGTGTAAACTTTATCTGCATTTGCTGATTTGTAAAATAAAATTAAAAATGGGAAAAAAAAATAAAAAAGAAAATGCATGTCACTTAAATGAAATTCTCTATTGTAAATAAATTTTTTCGTTGAAAGTTGGAAGATAAGTATGGCTCTGTTTTATGTACTTCATGTGCAGCATTAATTATAGCAGCTCTTATTAATGAATCCCTTCACAGAGAGCGCTTCATGGTCACAGGAATACACTGCTTTTGTGCACAGATCTACGTCTGTATCTTGCTCTCTCTATAAATATATATGTATATGAGCTAGATTTGGACCAGTCAGGTCTCAGGCATAGGCTTAATCCTCCAAAATGTTTAATGCTCTGACCCTGATCCAGCAAATCCCATTCCAACGTAACAAGAGCATTTGCCTGAGTTGGAGGCCGTGGCGAGTGATGACGGGATGGTGGGTTGTAGGCATTTCTGTCACTGAAAGGTGAATATATTTATATATAAATATACATATATATTATACTAGCAGATTTTTGCCTGCGGGGTTTATGGAGATGAAGTACGTGTGATTAGAAGCACAACCAGAATAAGCTAGATAAGTAGTGTTCTCGCACACCTCTTTATCCCCTAAGTTATCCTCTGCAGAGGATTAGGGATGTAAGACCAGCGTTAAGGCTTTAATAGCAAACAAACTGCTTTCTGTGGCTAATGGTGCATCGCTTGTATCTCCACGATGTGGAAAGTCTTCAGCCTGGTTCTCGTCAGCTCCCTTTTTGTACTCAAAAGTAAGTCAAATCCCTTTTTCTTTCTTTCTAATTTCTTACTTCAGGTGTGGCTGAGCCTCTCTGTGTTCTGGGCTTCTCTCCTGGGTTGGGTTGGTTTCAGGTTATGTTCTGTATGTGATTAGCACACAGAATTCCACCCCCACTATGTAATATAATGATAAATACGTATGCTAACAAATTTAAATGTCGCTGTGGTCAGTGAGTGTGCCTTCTGCTCTACAAGTTTGAAGTATGGTATCTTAAATATATTTCAAATTCATGCTTGTACTTTAAGATCGTGTAGTTTGAACCAAAGAAAGGAAAGAGGGGTTGGGTTGTGGTTCTGATGTTTAACCAAAAGCAAAACTTTTAAAGATATACTGTTGTGTTCTGGCTAAATTGATACTTTAGGAGAAAATGAAATATGGATCTCAGTAAGATTTTATGTCTTTACAATTCACTTTTCCATGGAACTGTGGACCAAAGACCATGACGGGGGGGGGGAAACCATTGTTACAGCAGATTCGGCTCTGAAAATGTTACAGGAAGGTGGGGATGGACTTACAAAACATCAGATGTTCTTGGATTATTTTTAGGGCAAATTGTAATATTGCAATAAATTGCTTTGTTAAATATCTTCAAAATCGGTAGGAGGACTACTTCTAAAAAAGAAAAACTGATAGGATTTGCAGAATCTCTAGATATTTTTCTTAGCCTTTTTGCAATTTTTTGCATGTGCTTCAAGCGAAATTGCAAAGAGCGCGTAGATGGGTATTTTAAAATGATTTTTTTTCTTGTAAACTCCAAACGCTGCTGCTGTAAGTGGTCTTTCTCTCCTTCCTGCCAGGCGACGCGCTGCAGTGTTACACCTGCGTAGGTTCGAGCGATGAGGACTGTAACAGACAAGGAACCCAGCAATGCCCTGGGCATTCGGATGCCTGTGCGGTCATCAGAGGGCAAGCAAGTAAGTGGTCACAACCAGCTCAGACTTGTCGATGTGTCGTGGTGATCAGCTGTATCCCTGCTACGTGAAAGCTGTGAAAAAACCATCCTAAGTGTTGCCCACTTCTTACTGAAATTTATTATTGAAATTGTTATTAGTAATAGTAATATTGTTATTACTGGAATTTGTTATTATATTCAGCTCCCTGGAAATTAGGAAGGAAAAGAAACTACCAAGGTGCTGCACTTGAGCATTTTCAGAGATGTTTAAGGTGCATCAGCTGTATCTAAGATAAACTACAATTATTGAACTTCAGTTCAATAAGCACACTTGTCAGTCTGTCGTAATCTGATGCAATTGTATTCATTTATGTGCACAAATGGCCAGACCTAACGTTGCTGCTCGGTACTGGGGGGGGTCAGGCTCACGCTGCGGGGATGCGGACAGGAGCGGGTGAGAAGGGACGGTTTGGCTTCAGTGTGGCTCCTTTCCAGGTGGCATCATGAAGTCCTGTTCGTTCCGATCCTTCTGCGAGCGGGCGAGGAGGGATGGGTCCAGGGCTCCCGGAGTCAGCGTTCAGTGCTGCTACTCCAACAACTGCAACGCCAAAAGCCTGGCCTCCAGAGTCACCACCTCCGCCGGCTACTTCTGCCTCCTCCTCCTCACCTTGCTGTGGCACCCGCTGCTGAAGCTGACATGAGGAGAGGAAAAAAAGAATGAATATTCTGAAGAAACGAATCTGCCTTCCTAGAAAGGAATGGTTATATCTCCTAATCGCGTTACTCCATGTACCATATTTCTCGGTAGGCAAAAAGCAGTAGGCAGAGACGGCGCGTTCAAATCAGAATCACTCCATCTGCTAAACGTCTTGACCTGTACCTCCGAAACGCTGCCCTCTTCTTGTTTATCGTAAGGGATTGATTGTACGAATATAGAATCCTAGAATGGTCCAGGTTAGAAGGCACCTTAAAGATCATGGAGTTCCAACGTTTTCCTACAATTTGGATAGTACATATAAGGAGGCGGAGAAATCTTAGCTGCAAGTAGCCTTGTAGTGGGGTAGTAGTAGTATCTTCCACGTGCTGTTTACTGTTGGCAGCCATTCAAAAGCAAGCTAAAATTTTCAAGCACAAAGTGACTGAAAATTCTAGCAAGCAAATTAGTCTCTCGGAGAGCATTTGTGAGCTGGACAAAGCCAGAAAACTTGAAATAAAGATCTTTTAGTGTTAATACAAACTGGTAAGAGGTGGTAATTCAGAGAACAATGCATGGAGATATGTTATATCATGTATATTTCCTGTAAAAACACCCTTTTTGTCTTCTCATTTCTGATCCTTTGAGAATCTTATCACAACATTGGAGGAAGGTGACAAAAAAGAAAGAGCTTTGAAGTTGTTTTGAACTGATAATCTTCCTCCAAAGATCAGCTTGTTCTATTTCTGCTACTGGTTTTAATCCCTGTCTTGTAGGCAAATTATAACTTGAATAATAGTATTTTTGTTCATCCAAATTCCTGGAATCATAGAATGGTTTGAGTTGAAAGGGACCTTGGGGATCATCCAGTTCCAACCCCCTGCCCTGGGCAGGGACACCTCCCACCAAACCAAGTTGCTCCAAGCCCCATCCAGCCTGGCCTTGAACCCCCCCAGGAATGGGGCATCCTTCCTGTTGTTTCAACTATGTAGTTAACTCTTTGCTTTCTTAAACTTCATTCTTTGAGAGAATGTATCTTCCCTTTCAATGACATGATTGTGTTGATCTGTGGTGGTTTTTACGCTCTTTTCATTTTGCAAAGTGAATGAAGTTACTCGCAGATCTTTAGAGATGCAAGGAACTAAATCTGCATTTTTAATAATCCCATTTGTTGCATTCATTACCAAGTAAATGATCCAGAATGGGACATCTCAGAAGGCATTGTGTGTCACTAGCAAGTAGTCAGATGGTCCTTTGATGTGGTTGTGTTGAAAGTGGGCCAGAGGAGAAGTGTTGCAAGGCACGATGTGATAGCACTAAGGAGGGTCCTGGGTCTGTGATACTGGAGAGCAGGGTGTCACCTCCTTTGGTTCAAAGCTCAGAGGGACAGACAAGCAGATGAGTCATAGCTGTAGCTTTTAACATTCAACCCTGATAATCTGGTCTAACCTCCAGCACAGAACATGCTTGAAGTCCACCTGGTGTCACTGAAGTAGAGTTGGCCTTTTGAGTTCTAATTTTAGTTGCCCATTTAGAAAAAAGATTTGGTTGTCAAGTTTATAGAACTCACAAAATATGTGGCAAAGTAGTTTTTCCATTAGCTTTGTCTTCTGACTTTTTTTCAGTGTCATAGAATTCTGCACATTCGCAAACATTTTATTCAGGTTGAAAACTCTAGAGAGCTTCTTCAAGTGAAATAATAACTGAAACCTCCATGTAGAGCGTAACCTTCACCTGCCTTGTAGCTGTTGCCCATCACACGGGCCAAGACATCACCTTGTTTTGTTGTGCTCTTTCCTCTGTCTGGGTCCTTTCGTCACCTTCCGTAGGTGGTGGCTTCAGACTAGGACTATTCTTCTGGGGTTCTGTTGGACTGGGGTCTGAGATGAGGCAGCTCTGGTCTATGCTTAGTTGCTGGGGAAAAGTCTGATAAAGCTGTTGAATATGAAGATGGCAACAATGCAATGGACCTTAGCTGAGAACGTTAATTTAGACATAAATAGCTCATCTGTTTAAAAATCACTTCAGTTGGTTTAAGTATTTTTCATTTCATTCTCAGCTTGAATCAGTTCCTTCAATCTGTTCTGCTACAGGATATATGTATTGATTGTATCTTTATTTTCTGATTATTCTGTAATGATAAATCTGTACGGAATGTCATCTCTGTATATACTCAGTCCATTTCCTTAATGAGAAAATAAAATACAGGCAATAGCTGACAGTGGCTCTTGATAAACAAAACTGCATCCATTAATTGGGATTTCCAGCTGCGTCTGGCAGTGTGTTATCCAGCAGGAATCCTGGATTATTATTATTTTTTCTGTGGACTGTATTTCTTGGATCTGTGAGATGAAACAGTGAATGTTGATAGTTTTCTCTGCTGCGATATTTCCAGGATAAAATAAGAAGGTAAGGCTCCATCCTCTCGACAAGCACCATCTGTCGTTCCCGCTCCAGCCAGGATGTGGATCCTCAGATAGTCCCAGCCTTCCTCTGTCCCCTCTGGTCCCATCATCCAGCACGGAACAGGCTGCATTTTGCTTTTCTTGGGTCTGACATTTTTCCTGCCTAGTTATAAACCTGAACTGTGCATGTGCATATATCTTTAGAAATGATAAATTGTATTCATGGATTGATGATACCACAGAGGTTTCACGATGGTTCTTGGCACAAGCATTAATAGGAGGACGAGTGCAGAAAAAAGGGAACCAAACAAAGAATATTTTTTAAACTCTACTAAAAATATGGAAAATATTTTAAAGTTTCTATTGCTGTAGCCAGAGCTATTTCCAGCTTTATGTAAAATAGGAAGTCTTTAACTCGGTTGTTCTGAAGCCTTAAAACCCACTCATCATTCCCGAGGCAGTGGCACAGGCTTTCTGGCTTCCTTAGTGTCGACAAACAGTTGGGACAAATGGAGCAGAAACTGAAGATGAAACCCATTCTGCTGCACCTGAAGATGACAGGACCTCTTTTTCATCTGTGGTATCAGTTGGATCTATGCAGTGGATCAGCTGGGTAAGTACCAGGCTTGAGTTTAACACTGGGCTCTCACCTTCAAGAAAGGATCCGTAAGAGATCTGTAATTTCTGATTTATAAGCAAGAGAAGCTCCCGATTATAACCATAGCTTGTAGGACTGACAGATAGTTCCAAATTATAATTTCCATTATTTCTTTATATCCCCTTGTTTGTTTTGGCAGTGCAGATGGTGTTTCCTGATTTTCCCACTCCTTTTGCAGACAACAAGAGCCTCTGGAGACCTGCTAGGAGGGCAGAGCTGAGCGAAGTGCCCCTGCACGGTCTCAAAGGGCATATGGACATGCAAATGCACAGCTTATTTGCCATCAATATTCATCCACACCTGACTTCTCCCACAGTCAGAGCAAGGTTCCAAGCTTTCTTTGTTCTTGGTAAGAATAAGCAATTCGGGAAGCTTGTGATCTGTACAATCTAGGTCAGAGAAGATCACCTCAATGCTGGCTGGGCTGTTTAATGAAAGATGTTTTAACTGCTTCTTGGTGTCACAGGGCACCGTTTCTTTTTTGACCTTTTTTTTTTTATTTGAAACGTTAGTTGTGTGGCTCTGTTCAGTAGGGATTAAAACAAAGAACATACTTGTGCTGTCAGGTCTTTGTGTGCAACAAAAGCCTGACTTGGACAAGTTTCCTTGTGAGCGTCACTCCGAAGGGTCTTAACCTTCTTGGACCTTGTAGATGTTGAGGACGTCACCTGAAGGCATCACTGGTGACTGCCCTCAGGGAATAGGGTTTTTGTCTTTTGAAACCAGAAGTCCTGACTGCAAATTGTGGAGCTCAAGGTTATTTTCACCCTGCACGTGTACATACATGCTCCCTCTTATCAGCCAAAGCCAGCAGCGCACGGGGTAATTTTAATTGGTAAATTTATGCTGCACTCGGATGTAGCATATTTACTCCCAACCAAGTGGGAAAAAATTATAATGGTGTTAATCCAAAGAACAGTATGTATAAAGAGTGTAGCTCAAAATTCATTGTGTTGGTGGCGTAGGAACGAGTGAACTTTGTCAGCGTTCGACCAAAGCAAGGGGAAGGCTGATGTGGGGTTCAGTTTGGAAGCGGCCACAGAAGCAGAGTGTGATGACACTTGGTAGTGTGGCTGCATGGAAAGTAGGTCCTGTAAAAAAACATTTCATTTGAGGTTACGGCAAAAATATACATTCGCGACACATAAAATTGCAGTCGTGAGAGTTCAAGAGCTGGAAGGGTGAAAAAATTAAAAAAAAAAAAAAAAAAGTTCCCAGTAGAAATTCATCCAGGAGGTATCTTGGAGACGGGCGATCTCACATCATCTTTCTGACAGTGTTGGGATGTTACCATGAGAAGTGTCACAAAAAGAACGGGCTGTCAAAGCAGTGGTGCGTCTGCACCAAGATAGTCCTATGTGTTGCCATAGGGACACATTCCCAGGGGAGGCAGAGAATGCACTTTTCTGGAACAAAACTACAGCAGAGGAAGGAGAGGGTGGGAGGAGATGCTGAGTGTTCTGTAGCCACCCAACCCTCCTCTGCCCCGCACGTAGCAGCAGTCAGCTGTGCTAAAATTACACCAGTTCTAGCGACCTGATTTAGCCCAGCAGGCAATAGTTCTTTCAAAAACTGCTTTTTTTTATCTGCTAGCTCAAAAGGCTTTGAGTGTGTATATATATATATATGTATATCTAAGTATGAAATAATGTGAGTGTATATATATATATATATAAGTATGAGATAATGTGAGTGTATATATATATACATATATATCTAAGTATGAGATAATGTTTGAAAGAGGCGGGGAATTTCTCACTTGAAGTCATTTCTCTTTTCTAAAGACTTCCTGCCCTTCACCCGCACCAAAATGTTTTTCATTTTTTGCTTTAAACGCCCAAGGGGGGAAGATGTTTGAGCACCGGCAGAGACTTGGCCAAAAAATTAAGGGCAGTGATCAAGTGCGGCCAGCGATTGCTATCGCTTTAATTTGAGACATCTGTAACCAGTGTCGTGGTTTGAGCCAGTTAACCTCAGTTTCTGATCTTCAGTGCAGAAGGGTCAGTGTCTGCAGGACAGGCCCTGGAGCTCGGACGGCCCAGCTGGCATCTCTTCCACCTGGTCAGAGCCTGATTTTGCTCAAAGACAAATTTTTTTTGGTGCCTGGTTTTGCTCCTGTGCTCTCCCAACCCTCACAGAGCTTTTGAGATGTGTTTTTGAGATCCTGAGGATGGTCATCTCCCTTTAGCAACTGGTTCTCCCTTCTGCAGCTTTTGGAGGACTTCCATCAAATGAAAATATCCAAAAGTGCATAGATATATTAATTTCAAGTTCTCACACACTTGTGTCACTGGAATGATGTTCCTAATAGTGTAACAATCTCCAAATTGCCTCTCCCAACTCTATGATGGTTGCTAGTGTCAGTCTTTATGAGCATGATAGGTTTTGCTCTATTTTATTTTGTGCTTGAATGTTTGAAGACTCGATGGCCAAGGCCACCTCTGGAGAAAAGCTCCTGCCCCAGCAGCAGCCACACCAGCAACCTACAACCTGCGTTTAAAGCAGGATCTGTTTAAATCACAGTCGGTTGTGAGCGCTGGGCCTTGCTGGGGCTGCAGAGCTGGGGGTTAAGAAAGACTTTTAAAGAAAGCCACTCTCAAATAAGCACTTTTGAGGTCTCAAAGGGCCTCTGTCCTTTTTTCAGTCCCACCTCTGTGAGAGCTGCCACCTCCAGCTGTACATGGGCAGGGAAGAGCCACGAGTGACAACCCCTGTCCTCATCTCTCTCCTCATTTAGTCCTTGTTAAGGGTTAAGCTTTACTTTTGGGAGCTGCCTTTTTGGACATCTCTTTTGCACTGTACCGTTAACAGCACTGATGAGTATTTGGCAGTCTCCATCACTTCAGTTTCCACCTTCTCCCAGCCAGCTATGACTCCTCATATTGGATAAACATGTCTGGTTCTGTTAAATATTCAGTTTGAATGAATATGACTCTGGAAAGAGCAAATCAGTTACCAGGATGAAGCAAATCCATGAGTGAACTGAGCCAGGAAAAATGTTCATCGGGAAGTCATCCTAGCAGGGCTGTGCCCGCGGGGCATTGGCAGCGGGTTTATTAGCATTCCTGTAATTAAGTGTAGGAGGAGCCGGTGGAGAAGAGAGCTCTACCCATCTGCTTTGCATTTGGTGATGTTTGTGCAGCAGATGAAAGCGAATGGTGTGTCCTGGGGTTGGTTTGGTTAGAGCTCCCCAAGGCTTGGGGCAGGGAGGAGCTTCTCCTGAAGTGAGTTTCACCAATTGCTGGCAATTTATTTCAGCCGTGATATTTTAGGACCTGTGTGAGCCTGTAAGGCTTTCAGAGCTGGCCTCAATGAGACTCTTCCAAGGATGATGACAGGTAGAGGGGGAATGAAAAAAACCCTTTGATTTGACACTTTCTGTTCACATTAAAGAGAAGCAGTCCCTGGAAAAGCCATCAAAAATCAGGATCCCTTGTGGAAACTGAAAATAATACTTTGCTCATAAATGGTCAGCACTCGGTGATCTCATCCGACCTTTAACAGGGCTTATCCCAGGCTTTTTATGCTTATCCAAACTTTGGCTCCAGACCACACTGTGAACCTGAGCTATTTGGGGCAAATCCCGGTGACCTCTCTTTCAGCTTGCTCTCATCAAGAGGATGAAGAGAGGATTATTACCCCGTGGACCGGGCCAGCAAATAAAATAAGTCCTCCCCATCCTGGAGCTGATTTCTGTCGTGGTGTGTCTGAGGATCTTTCTGTGCCCAGTTCCAGAGACTGGTTCTCCAGGAGACAAATGGCCTGCGGGCTGCTTTGGTCTTGAGAAATACAGTGTCAGTGCTTAAAATAGTTCCCTCTTTTTTATTTTTTTTTCTGGTTTTTTTTTTTTTTTTTTCTGTTTTTTTTCCCACTTAAACAGTTTTGCTCTAGATTTGCCCAGCAACTGCGGCAGCATTTTCATTCCTGTTATTTTTATAGCTAGGAAGCTGAGGTCAACGTGGCCCCAAGCCCCAGCCAGGTGGAGGAAACAGGGTTGGAGCCGGCGAGCTGAAACGGGGACAAGGCTTCGCGATGTTGCTGCCGGTGGGAGTTTGCCCCGGTCGAAGCGTGGTGCCTGCAGACAGACACCAGCCCTCAGGTGCCTCAGCCCTGTCCTAGCTCCAGCTCCCCTCTCAGAACTGGCCGTCTGGCTCTCAGCTTTGTGCTGCTTCCCTGCTGCTTGCTGCTGGGAACTTGGATGCATTTTAAATTGGGTTGGACTGTGCTAGTTCTGCATGAAAAGCCTAAAGAGGCTGCAGCGCCAAATCAAGGGCTCAGATGGAGGTTTTGTTGAGCATCAGCATGGTCATCCCTAACTGTGGTAACATTCCCTTCATTTTCCCCCTTGCTGAAGTATTTCCAAGATAAATTCCTTAGGGTGTCACCTAATCAATGTACTTCCACTCAACCAACAGAAAACTTGCCAGCAGCCTGATGTCTCCAGCCCAGGTCTGGCCTCTGGTCCAGGACACACAGGACGAGCTCCTCACATGTACGTAACACTGTGACTTCCAGGAAAGGGTGACAGGTCACAGAGGGAACACAAACATGTCTTATGGTGGTGCTATTTGTGTAAAAAATAGAAATATCACAGAAAAACAATAGATATTTACAACAGGAAAAACAATGGTACAAATAGGTATAATATTTTGGATAATGGTCTTGCAGTGGTGACAGACTGAGTGCAGAGGGAGGGAAGGTTTGGGGGGAGGTGGGAGTCTTTACTGAGGCCAGGTAAAAAAACTGGGAAAAGAAACAGGCATTTAAGTCCTTTTGCACATCTGAAAAGTCTTAAAATTTAATTTTTCCTCCTTTTTCTTATTTTTCTCTAAGGTTACATACCCAGAAACTTCATTCAAAGGACCTTTTTTTGTCCACGTGTGGAAGATCACAGAAGATGCAGGTCCAAGTCTGAAACAGTGACTTGAGAGAAGACATCCCTTGGAAACAACACTTTATTTATCCTGGTCTGAGCAGCAGGACTTTAATGCAAGTTTCTCCTTTTTCTTTATGTGTTCTTAAGTGTTTGGCTTCCTGTGGGATGTATTTATTTAAGTCCAGAAGCACTGGAGCTTGTTGCATCACATGTAGATGTGCTCCTGAAAACTTGATCTCAGTTTCAGCTTCTTAGGGCAGCAATGGGAGTGGATGGGGGGCATGGGACACTGCAGAACAAGGGACCTAAGGGCTGGCTGCTGCCAACCTCCCTCTGCTACCAGCTGCTGCTGCATTTCTGCTCTTCTGCAGCAGGACAATAACACGTCAGAAAACTAACTCCTCAGAAGTGGAAAAAAATCTAGCAGCTTGATTCACTGAAGTGGAGAGGGCTAAAGTAGGGCTGGGACAAGAGAGAGGGAAGGACTACCCATCAAAGCCATACCTGCATAGGCTATTTGTACTGTGACAAGAGATGTCCGTATGAAACAAAGCAAACGCTCTGTGTTTTGTCTAACAAAGCTCAGCACGGGCTGGGAAGGCCCATTCAAGTGTGGCTTCGGTGGAGGTTTGGCTGTGGTGGCCTATGATGTGTCTTATCCTGGAATACTGGCTGCGAGAAATCGTGGCTGCCCCATCCCTGGAGGGGTTCAAGGCCAGGCTGGATGGGGCTTGGAGCAACCTGGTCTGGTGGGAGGTGTCCCTGCCCAGGGCAGGGGGTTGGAATGTGATGATCTTTAAGGTGTCTTCCAAGTCTAATCATTCTATGATGTCATGTCAAAAACCTGCCGTTGCCCACCGTAGTGCATTATCTTCAAGTGAAATGGGAGCAGCCCTGCTCCTTACACTGACAGAAGGACAGGGTACGTTAAAAACCTCCAGAGATGTTAGCTGCATGTTTTGATTTGCTAATCCTCAACACTGGGCTGTGATAAAACCCAGGAGAAACGGAGAATAGGAGGGGTTGGTACAGAAGCTGGAGCCCTCACAGATCATAGGGCTTCGAGAGAGGACAAGATGAAAACAGCTTTCAGGCAGGCTGGCTCTGGTGGATTGAGGTGGTTATCAGGAAGAGCTATTTGCTTTGCAATATTTTTTGATCGTAAAATAGAGTTCAAATACGCTTACTTGAACTAGAATTGCGTATCACAGTGGAATCAAAACTGCCACAGTTACCTGAAGGTAGCCACCTTGATTAGTAGAGACCCACAGGACTGTGCTCCATGTTATCATTCAGCTTTTGAATTGCTTTTAAAAATAGCAGTATACACAGAGCAATGTGTCAGCCCATGAGAAGTCAAATGATCTCACTGATGGCAAGGGGATGGCACACGCATGAAAAGTGCCACAGAGGGACGTTTATGGCAGCAATAACCAGTTTCCACTCACCCGTCGCTGAGCCGGGGCTGGCAGGCAGCAGGAGCTGTGCTGAGCATTCATTTGCTGCTCAGCATCCGTGAAACATTTTTTGCTGGACCAATTCCCTAGCAAAAGCTCAAATTCTGCAGCCAAGCTGTTCTCTCATGATAGCTGAAGTATATAATTTTATATATTTGATGATAGAGTATAGCCCCGTTACGTTGGTAAAGCTAGCACCGGAGGGAAAGCAGCCTAGATAACTATAGCCCAGGTAGAAATGTAATCCCTGCCATAGTGTGTGATCTTCTCAGCATCTCGTACCCTGAATAGTAGGAGCCATAGAATCACAGAATGGTTTAGGTTGGAAGGGATCTTAAAGATCATCCAGTTCCAACCCCCCTGCCCTGGGCAGGGACACCTCCTACCTCATTTTAGCACATCCAAAATAAGGACAGCAACGACAATGATTGACAGCAATTTTGAAAATTAAGAATTAAAGCCACTGCAGTTTCACCTGCAGTTCCACTCTGTCAATATTTAAGTGTCCTTAAATGGCACTTAATTTGCAAATTCACGATTTGTTCCTTTGAAGGAGCAAGATATCAAACAGCAATAGAGAACGTTCTGACTGGGATCATCAGCAGTCACTACTTTTCGGTTCATTAAATTACCTCACAGCTGTCTGATGTTCTCCGAAGGGGAGGAGTATCACAGGAGCTTTCATGTTCGAGTCAAGCAAAAAAAAAATCAGTCCTTCTGGAGGAACACATATAAATGTAAGGAATATATGTACAATATAGATACCCACTGATACCAGCCAACAGGCTGAGGAACCTCAGTACATGTGTTACCCTTTCATACTGATGAAAATGAAATTAAGGCAGTAAATTCTGTTGATATCAAAATCAGATAGGTTTTTTTACAAGGGGTCATATATTTGGTGCTGGGAATGTAATCCCATGTTTTAGAAAGACTATTATACAACAGTCAAAGCACTTTTCATGTGAGGGCTTGGAAACCCTTCAAACAGGCACCTCACTTCCAGCTCAGCCCCTCAAAAACCCTTGCTTCCCTCTTTATCTCTTTTCCCTAAATTATGGAGGGTTTTAGTAGTTTTCTTGTTCTAGAGTGCTGTGTCCCAGCTGCTCTCTTGTCACTCTGGTCTCTTCAAAATCACCAAAACATTTTTTTCCCTTTTCTTTTCCCTCCATATTTTAACACAATGGAGCAATCGCATATCCACTCTCACCCCAACTCATCATCAAATTCCTTCTGAAAGCTCCTTTTTCTCAGGAATTTCTTCTTTTTTTCCAACTGGCACCAGTGCTTGGTCACTTCTCAAGTGCTCCTCAGCTGCTGCCCGTGCTTGGCCTGGCATCTGACTCCCACGCAGGGCAGCAGCTTCCCATGCTTATTCCTATTACAATAATAGGAAACTCAACACCTATTCTGGAGACCATTAATGTGAAAAGATCTTTTGTGGTTTCCTCAAAGAAAATGCCCGAGAATGCTTTATTGGCAAACAGCTGTTAGTAACCAGAGTCCTCATTTCATTCCAATTTAACAGTTACAATTACCTTTTTAGCTCACATCTCTCGACTTCTGATTACAAAATAGAAACATTTCTTTTTAATATGCTCTAAAAATATTTTATTCCTCTGTATTGCAGGTGTCAGTCTATCATGAAGTGTGGAGTTTGCACAGCTATGTCTGCAGCTACTGGCCAGATGAGACAGAGACACCTCTGAGATCTGGGAACACTCTTTGGGATGAGAGGTCTCAAGGTGACAAAACAGGGGACCGGCCTGGGACCCTTCAAATTGCTCTTAGACACCTCGAAGCTCATGGAGCAACCCTTTTGCATGCCTTGACATCACTGTATATACATCTTTGTATTATGTTACTTGACAAAAATAGGGCTTGAAATCCGCTAACTATGGCATCTATCCAAATTTAAGATGCTGAATAATTTGCCCATCAACTTATGTCTATCTGAGGTGAGGTCTTTTCGGTCGCTGACTTTCTTTTCTGCAGAGCTGGAATTTTATGAGCATGAGTGACGTGATGACACCAATGTGACACTAAAATTACGTTCATTAAGCAACTGTCTCCTGGCAGGTGGGAGGTTTGTGGCCCCCGGCTGGCAAGAGGCAGAGCATCCCGCGGCTCTCCCCAATCCTGCCACCAGATGGTACCCGGGATTCACAAATCATAGAATCATAGACTGGTTAGAGATGGAAGGGACCTTAAAGATCATCGCGTTCCAACCCCCTGCCCTGGGCAGAGACACCTCCCACCACACCAGGTTGCTCCAAGCCCCATCCAGCCTGGCCTTGAACTTCTCTGGGCAACCTGGGCCAGGGTCTCACCAGCCTCACAGGAAAGAATTTCTTTCTAGTATCTAATCCAAATCTCCCCTCTTCCCCTTTAAAAGTGTTCTTGTCCTGTCACTACACTTCCTGACAGAGTCCCTCTCCAACTCTTCTGGAGCTCCCTTCAGATCCTGGAAGGCTGCTCCAAGGTCTCCCTGGAGTCTTCTCCAGGCTGAACAACCCCAGCTCCCTCAGCCTGTCTTCATAGGAGAGAAGCTCCAGCCCTCTGATCATCTTCATGGCCCTCTGCTGGACCTGATCCAACAAGTCCATGTCCTTTCTATATTCATATATACCTTCCTTCTCAGTGGATGGGTTCTCTGCTAGTTATTTAACCACCAAACAAACACGGCAGACTTCAAAAAATGGCTTGAAATCAACCCCATTCCCCTTGCCAGACCCAACTAGGCAAAGTGCCCCAATATTTAATGCCTTACATGCTCCGTAAGCCAGAAAGGATGGCGTGTCTTGGGATGCAGTTGAGGAACGCTGGAGTGGAGCTGCCTCCATACAGCAGTCCTGGGGTAAGTACTGGCCTCTGGGCTTTGTCCTCCTGCTTTTCAGAATTTCTTCTTTCTGCAGAGATCCCAGGCTGGTGTTGGGACCAGTTCTGCTCTAGTTTTTCACTTACATAGAATGCTTTTGTCTTTATGGCAGTGCAATAAAGTAAAATCAGGCAAAGACACCGTTGAACAGCCAAAGAAAAAATAAATAAAAATCAATTTGTAAGACAGGTGTAATGGCTTGGGCTCAACCTAAGAACTCTTACACTGCACTAATTGTAATACCGTACCTTAAATGTTAAAAACCTCTTTCTGGTTAGCTATTTTATCCACATCTGTTTCAGGCTCCTGCAACTATTCTATGTAACGTTGGCGTCGTTAAGAGTTTACTTGTTACGAAGGCTCTGAAGTTCGTGGTCATGGCTTCCAGCTACAGGGGCAACCATACAAAACCAGTTCCAGGTCTACCCTGTAAACATGACCAGAGTGACCCGGAGCAGAGGGAAGGCTGATGGGACCAGGCTCAGAACTGAACATCAGTCTTTTTTACACCCAGATACATAAATAGCCTATTTTAAAAAGATAGCTAAATGTTTCCCCACAGATTTATAAACATTCTTCCGCGTCTGGAAACACTGTGTTGTAACATAGCATACCATGGCCACTAGTGGAGTGGAGCATTTTAAAACAAACAAACAGCAAAGAAATGACGATGGGCACGAAAACATGAAAGCAAATTTTCTGGAAGATATGTTCTTGCTGCCCTTTTAAAATGAAGCTGCCTGTAGATTTGTAAGAAGGCTCAAAATACTGACATTCTAACCTCACCAGCTTTTGTTTCTAAGCTCTTACACCTCCAGCTGCAGTGCAATTTTTTGGTATTAAGTCTAGTTTTTCTCTAACAAAACCCCATCTGGTTAATTCCATTCTAATAAGAAACAAATTCAAATCTAATGAATGTTAGCAAACATTAGTGCCATAACCTACCCGTCACAAACACTGACTTGGGATAACTGTGATGAAGGGCTTTTTCTCCTCCAGGTTCCTGGTTTTAGTATCCACAGAGGATCTGAAAGTCAGGAAAACGAGAATAGTCTTGATAGTTAAACACGCCCGACGTTCTGGTACACAGGAGGCACCTCTTAAGCCACGTAACATTCTCATTAATGGTCATTAACTTGAAGTGAAAATGGGCTGTAAAACTTGATCAAAACTGTAATACACTGTAATACACTGATTTACAGGTCACACTCTCTCAGTGAGACCTGCGTGAAGAGTGATGTTAGAGCCCAAGTTAGCTCTTGCTGTAATTAGGGGGGTGGGTCTCCTTGCTGTAATTAGGGGGGTGGGTCTCCTGCCGTCCACCACTCCAGCTGAGGCATCAAGCCCAAGTTCTACAGTCACAGGGAAATGAATACAGACACTTTATTCAGAAGGACCCGAGAGCTGTATTGTTATCTACAAGTGTCTCTGCACCACCCAATCCTTTCTTTGCAGAGGTTACCATTTCTTTCAGATTTTAAGGTGTTTGTTACCAGTTATACTAATTGTCTTTTCCTTCCCAAACCAAAGTTTCCAATTTTAATGTCAAGCGCTAAACAAAACCAGAAATACGTGGCTGTTCCTGTTAGGCTTCTCCACTACAAAGCGTGCTTTTCCGACTTCTGATGTAACCCATCCTGACGTCGCCTTTTCCACTGGAAAAATCCGTACTTTTTCTTTACCCCAGCTGTCATCACAAACACCCGTGGCCACCGGGTTCCTTCACACATGCACTCACCTTTCACGTGGTCTCCCGGACACGTACGTTTTCTCTGGCAAGGCTTTGTTTCCTTATGCCCAGCCAGGGATTCTTTCTCTCTTCTGGCTCAGAAAGTCTGCTCCCTTCAGCTCAGACGGGTTCGCTGGTTTCTGCCTCTCGAGTTAGTGCTGGACATGGACCACAGGCCTCCCAGCATTTCACCTCCTTCAGCCTGAGCTTGTTTCAAAAACTCCCTTCTGCAGTTCCCTCTATCTCTCTGATGCCAAAATACATCACCCAGAGCCCCCACTCTTTCTCCAGCCTGCAGGTGCTCTCTGGCTTTTCTGAAAACCTCACACCCTATAGCAAATCATGGTGTAGATCTCACTCCAACTGTTTTCCTCTGCCTTCTAACACATAAATCATCTGCCAATTTTCTCCCTGTTAACCCGGCAGCTGCTATCTAAATAGAAATTATTTCTTGTGTTGAAGGAAAATGTGATTTTATAAGCTAGGACAGGAATCATCATGTGTTTTGTCTAACAAAGCTCATCGTGGTCTAGGAATGCCCATTTGAGTACAGTTTTAGTAGAGATTTGGCTGTGGTGGGTTGTGGTGGGTCTTATCCTGCAATATTGGCTGCAAGAAGCTGTGGATGTCCCATCCCTGGAGGTCTTCAAGGCCAGGCTGGGCAGGGCTTTGAGAAACCTGGTCTAGTGGGAAGTGTCCCTGCCCATGATAGAGGATTGGAACTAAGGGATCTTTAAGGTCCCTTCCAACCCAAACCATTCTATGATTCTACTTTACACAGCCCCCACCCTTTCCATGTGCTCTATATCAGGAGAGCCGTCAATGAGCTGCCCCAGGGCACCAAGGGGGTAGTAGGAGTGACACTGCTGCAGTGCTTTCAGGAATGAAAGGTTGGTTCTCCTTGCTATTTAAGTGTCTTCTAGAAGGTAATTTTCACCCCTGAAGCCAAGTAAAATCAAGATAACCCAAACCCAGGAAAGCACTTGGCTCTCACCTGTGGTCTACAAGAAGCTACTCAAGGCTGGAGAGTCTGGGTCCAACAGCAAGTGAATTTTAGATGGTTTAGCCTTTCTAGTTCCTTAGGAACCTTCCCCAGCAGACATGCAGTGAGAGAGCAGTCCTTTGACCTGTATAACATCTTCCAGGGCAAAAGTCACTCCGGATGCAGTGTCCTATGATTTCTCAAATATTTGTTGAAGTCAAGTCTATGACTCCCCTCCTGGTGTCTCCAAATGTATTATGTTGGAAATGGTGGCTTAGTGGTGGTCCCTCCCTGGCAATATGGAATAAATAATTTATGGCCACTGTTATTAATCAATCTTTTCCTCATGCAGGTTGTTAACACTCCATGAAGTCCATCTACTGAAAATGACTCTCTGGTGGATCTTCCTAGGAATAAATCCAACTGTCCAGATAATTCCAGCTTGTGAAAGAGTTCTATTATATTTTAGCAGGTAAGGAAGTGAATTTGAGTGGAAAGAATTAAATCAATTCCAATTCAAGCCTTTTTTTGAAATACAAATTTTGTAATGCATTTTCCTACATCATAGAATCACAGAATCATAGAATCATCTAGATTCAAAGGGACCTTTAAGGTCATCTAGTCCAGCCATCAACCTAACTCTGATAAAAACCATCACTAAACCATGTCACTAAGCACTATGTTTACCTGTCTTTTAAATACCTCCAGGGATGGTGCCTCAACCATTTCCCTGGGCAGCCCATTCCAAGGCTTCATAACCCACAGAATTGCAGAATTGTCTAGGCTGGAAGGGAATCAGGAATTAACTCTTAAATAAGAAACTGTTCCGAAGTGCACATTTTTGCTTCCTCTTTTAAGTGTTCTTAAGTGCTGCAGCATCCCTATGAAAGAAAGGTGCTGAACAGGATATTACCCGGAGGCTCTGAATTACATCTTGCTGGAACCTGAACTGCATTTGTTTTTTGGTTTGGTTTTTTTTTTTTTTTTGAAAGCTTCTAATATGCATAGGAGACAGTGAGGATCTGTACCGAGATAATACAAATAATTTTCTTAGTCTTCTAGCTGAAATTAATTGGTCCTGAGCACAGCTTTAAAAGTGTGACATTAAAGAAGCACGTAGTTACCCTACAGGAATAAGCTACCCTACATCTTAATTTTGCATCACTGCCTAGTTTTGTATGCCTGGCCATATGATATTGACTCTAGAACAGGAGGCAAGATGTTTTAATTACTCATAAATAATTATGTAAATGTATGTAGCGATGCTTGTTGAAATTAATCATCCATTAGCAGTCTGGGAAAAAAAAAAAAAGACCAACTGAAATGGAAATCAGATGAGATATTGCTGCTGAAAGCTGAGTTGAAATTCTGATTCATTTCACAATCGGCGTTCGTGAAACATGCTTGATGAACATCGATTCATCCCGCTGAATAATCATCTCCGCCTGAAGGCGGAGACGCTCTGCAGAGAGGGCAGGTAATATTTGTAATAATTAAAGGCCCATCAGCAGCTTATGGAGGAGGATAAACTGCTTTTATTCTCGTTTGCGAATAAGGAAAGAGTAATGCAAAAGAGACTCGAGTCACTAATATTTATTCCAAATGTTTTGAAAGGTGGCGTGAAATGAATTCATAATCCTGCTGTTGGCTTCTTTAACCAGTCGATGGGCTCAGGGTGGCCCCTGGGCTGTCCCACGGTGCCACTCACCCCTCTGGGGTGCTGCCCCCTCTGCTGCCCACCCTCCCGCGGCACCTCCCAGGGAAGAGCATCAGCATTTCAGGGTGGAGGAGCTGGAGGACACTGGGAAGACCAGACGAGAGACACAAAAACGCCGGAGGGCCTTTGCTGACCTTTTGCCCCTGACTTGATTGCCTGTTTCTTTAAAGTGAACTTACTTATGGTTTGAGGTTTTTTTTAGTTAGTTTTTTCTCCGGCTATCCCCATGAGGCATTCTTTCCTATGAGTCATGCACACCATAAAGAAATTACTGTTTGGCTCAAAGTTCTGCTCCCATGCCTGGAATCAACATTTTTTCAGTGAGAGATAGGAAATGAGCTGAATTTGTGGGTGATTCATTATTTACTATTTTGACCTGAGATGTGTTTTTACCACTAGCTTCAGAAGAAAAGAAAATTATACAATAAGATCCCTAAAGCACAAGGCCAAAGCTACACGTGATTCAAGACACTAAACATGCTCTTTAATGGTCTCTTTGCATCATATATACTAACAATCCCTTATAGCCTTGGACATTGTTTTTCTATTTTATCAGGGTTATTAATGTGATTGATTTTATTCCAGAATGATATCTTAGATTCTTAAAATACCCTTCAGAAGTCTATTTTCTCACATGACTCAGAAACGTGGCATTGTTTATGCATTTATATTCTTTATGTGTGTATGATTCAACATAATAAGGCACTTTTTAATCACCTACATAACCTGGACTTAAGGATCATATAGATATATATGAAGAGAACCATCCTGTGCACTGAAGCCCATATAAGCTCAGAAACCGAAATTTGGTACAAAATAAGAATTCCAGGCAACAGAAGAGCAAATCAGGCCAAAAGCTGGCCACCAAAATCCAATGCAATTGCCAGAGCCCCAGAAACCACTTTCCAGCGGGGTCAGATGGAAAGAATTGTGGAAAAAACACAGGATTCCAGTAAAAAAGGTAAAGAATTGGAGGAACATGTGGAGGCCTTCACATTTTTAATGGTATTTTAGTATTAACTCCAGGTTGATTATAACTGTTTCCAGTCACCAGACAGTTCCAGCCATGCTGTTTTCCTGAGCTCCAGCCCAACAGGCAGCCCCCAAAGGTGCCCAAGCCATCAAAATCCTCTTGGAAGTCAAGAAGGTGAAACCAAACCATGTCTGCCTCTATTAGTGGATATTTTCAATGTATGTGGAAAGGTGGGATCAAAGGCAATCGCAGACTGCCCAGAGGCAGTGTTTCCTCAACCCCACCTGCCAAAGGTTCACTAAACACAAAGTTTGGCCCGTTTTTCTTCAACGCTGTCAAGTCGGGTATTGAGGTGTATTCTCTGTTCCCACAGGCTGGCCTCTCGGTCCGTCAAGCCATTTGTGGCTTTGAGGGGTTAATCCTCCTCCATCTCCATCACAAACAGAGCCGATGTCCTTCTCTGAACACATGGAGGTCTTGTCCGGTGCAAGGGGGGCACATCTCTGCTCGACTCAGGACCTTGCCACGGATCCAGAAAATCAACAGCGACCGCGTAAGTGCCATGAATCAGCTCTTCGCTTAAAGGAGTGAAAAAAAAAACCAGCCCAAGCTCTGAAAGCCTTGCTTGAACCCTTTCTAAAATTAGATGTAGACATTTAGGTCATTATAAAGCAGATGCTGCCACCAAATTTGTTTGGATGTAACTCACTGAGGCACTTTTGCCAGTAGAAACAAATTAGAAAATGCTGGCTAGCTCATCAAATCCTACTGATTTATTCATTTCGCACTAAAGCGGTTGCAGAAAGTTCTTAAGTAGTGCATCTCCATCCTTGGCAAGTATTTATGAAAAAGGCAATGAATTTAATTTTTACTGCAGGAAATGGAACACATCTGGGACCAAGAAGTCTCTTTGATGGTGGCCATCAGTTCAAGTGGGAGGGGAAGAGGAGGAAGAGGAGATGAGGAAATTAATTTCCCAGAAAAGGCCACAATATATCTAAAATACATAATCTAAAATATTGTCCAGAATTATTTCTCCCGGTTGAAGTGAACATTACCCATTTTGTTCTCCCAGGATAGCTTCTGGATTAGAAGATGGGATTTTTTTTTACAGTGCAGCTGGCATTTCTGATTTGACTAGTTCTCCCAACCATGTAGTGGTAAGACTGCGTGGCAGGGAGATTGCCTTTCTGTGCTCCATGCAAGCAGACAGAGGAAAGTGGAAGCTATCAGTGTCCTCTTCTCCCATAAAAGCCACCCGATGCCTGCACAGTGTTGCCAACTTCGTGTTTCTTCCTAAGTCCCATGATTTTTTAGTCAGGAGAAAATGGGTTTAAAAGCCCCACACCCTGGAAACAGCTAAAGCAGCGCGTACCACCCTAAAATATCTCAAATTGCAGAAAGGCCAGAGTTAAACAGGCAGAGCCCCCAAACTATACAAACAACAACATTTTCATCTATCCCGTGATTTTTGGCATCTGATTAATGAGTCTGAATGGCGGCAGCGTGTACAACCAGCACACAAACAACAACTAACATTTTCCTATTTCTGCTTGGCTGCAAGTACTTTAAATAATTACTTCAGAAGGGTTTGACGTCCAGCTGGGCATAACCCTGTGCTGCTGGTGGCGAGGAGAGCAGTTGACCATCACTGGACACACCAGGGCCCATCTCTTAATTACCAGACACGCTGAGGCTCTTCATCAGGAGTAGAAAGGGAGGGATCTCTGCTCCCCCTTCAAAGGGACTGGCCTTAGCTCAGTCTGCTTGAGCTCTTCGGGTTCTTCAAGATTAAAAGCAGGCCCGTTTTAAGTCTTTCTGATCTCGAATGAGTGATTTTGGGAAGTTGTAGCAGACCTTACAAACCATGATGCTACTCAAAACCCAACTCAGGACTGCAGCGACCGAGGCTCTCGCAAGCTCTTGCACAGGAAACGAGGTCTCAATGGCGCTTCTGTCTCGTTTCTGAAGGAGCCCGGCCCCGCTCCTCTTCCTTTTCAGCACACGAACAATGTGCAGAATGGTGTATACTGGGGTTTTGTCCATTGTTAATACAGTGAAAAATACAGACTTTTCACACAGTTTTCTTTGTAAAGCCACCGGTTGGCCACTAGCAAATGCTCCGTAAGAGCAGGATGCACATCACAGGGAAATATGCTACTGGACTGGCAAAGCCAGGTCCACAAAACCAATGAAATCAGGTGATTAAAACTTCCTATGCAATCTTAATTCAGGGCCCTTTTGCCTAAGCCTTCTAATAAAGTCTTGTGATAAATAATTAAAGAACCATTTTCATCATCACACTCCTGTTCCAGAGTGGAAAAGCTTTCAAAAAATGAGGTGTCCCCATGTTCTATCTTCTTCTTGAAGCCTACTGCATCTTGCAATATGCCGTTTGAACACTTTTTTGAAATCATGGTATTTAATGTCACCATCAGATTTCTGATGGTTCTCATCTCAGTCTTGTGAACATCACAGATATTTATTAATAACGTACTTTCATACCAATTTGAGGTGTGAAGATTCAACTCCTCTAAGTTACTCTCTTGGGGAATGAGGACAGAGGGAAATGAACATCAGAAGTGTCCACCACCACCAGCTGCTGCCTCCGACTCGGTGCTCTTTCAGGGGATTTAGAGGTATGTGGCATTTTGGTTTTTTGACATGCAGCTTTAACTGACTCCAGTTATGATGAGTTATTGACAGCTCTGGAGCTCTGAATCAGAGGTCTCCAGAAAGCAGACCATGACTAACTGGTGACTATGTGGGGAACTGATTAACTCAAAGTATCGGTGGCACCAGGTGTTACAGGCAACCCAGCCTCTTTCCCTAAATAAGCCTGATCCTTGCCCAGAACAGGTCCATCCTGGCAGGCAGGTGTCACAGAGGGAATAGAAAATGAGTTCACATTTCGGGTTGAAAAGAGTAAATAGGGGAAAAGCTCACCAAAAGCACAGCCGTTATATAGAATTTCATGCTGAGGAGACCTAGCCGGAGTGAAATTGAGTGGTATGGTTTGGAGGGGATGGTTCAGAACAAAAGAGAAAGAGGATCTGGGGCTTTTCCAGCAACACTTTTTGCTGTTGCAATATTTTAAAAGGTCACAGTGAAAAAAGCCCTTTGCTGGATACTCCTCTGGGTTTCCATCACGACTCACTGGACAAGCGAGCCCACGTAATGTAATTAATTTGTGCTTTGGAATCTACGCCTGCTCAGGATGGTGAATTTCAGAGCCTTTCAGGGCATTTCTTACTTGTTTTTCCCAGGCTGAGATTTTTCCAGCGTGGCTGCGTCTTTCAGGTGTGGCACATTGTTTGTGTTAGACCTGAGGTGGGATTCAACAAAAACCAGCCAAGCCAGAGCCACAGCGCACCTCAAAGGGAAAAGGTGCTGTGAAGCATTAATGCCTATTTACCCTGGAAAGAAGCAATTCAAACAACATGTTTTCTTCCAGTTAAGATGAACTTGCTGTTTAACTCCTTTATTACCTGCTGAATTCCCAGGCAATGGCATGGCTGAGACAAATCACCGTTTCCTCTTCAGAAAATGGAAGTGGTATATGATTGTTCTTTTTTTCTTCTTTTTTTTTTTTTTTTTTT